>NIVC01001433.1:0-77500 GCA_002269645.1 Macrostomum lignano | reverse complement strand
TCAACTCTATAGCAGATTAATATGAAAGCAATCCTTGTTGCTGTAGCTAATATTTGGTCTGTGTGTAATTTATATTCAAGTCTATAAGGTCACACAGTGGTTGGTTGCTTTCACCTGCATATAGCATACAGGTGGCATAGGCAGGGCAGGCAGGTAAGAAGGGAAAAGGTGTGACAGATATGTAAGGAGGTTGAGGTTAAGGGCCGATAGACAAGCGCACACAACCGAAGGGCGAGGCCAACGACTGCAGAGAGAGCCTTCGCCTAATTTAGCGCTTGGAACAGGGCGGTGGTTTGGGAGGGGATGGGCTGGGGTTAGAAAAGAATGTACACTCCCCGAGACTGGATGTACATTTGCGCTAGTAGATTGTGTTAAAATAAAAATAGCAGCTAATAAAAGTAAATTGAGAAAAGCTTTGCTCACTGATATGCTGGTAAAAAATCTGTCTCAGCTGGGGCAGAGAGCCTGATTTTTCAGGAGCAGAGAATCGCTGACTAAGCGAGGGTTTCAGCGTTTCGTTTTTTCGGTTTCAAACTGTTCTAAACAATTTATAGAGCGGATCTGGCCTAACACTCTAAATGTATAGATAATCGTATACGTGTACAGATTTGAAGGCCTTGAAGATAATACTTTATTACCCTGTTGGTTACCAAATCGTAGGTTTGGTCAGAGAATTTCAGAAAGTTCAGTAAATTATATATTAGTAACTACACAAAACCCTAACCCTAACCCTAACCCTAACCCTAGTGTTTTTTGGTATTAAAAAAATCTCACTTATGCCCGCTTTGTCTACTAATGAAAGAGTAGCTTAAACGAGTATTACGACCGAATAATAAAAAAAACCACATAAATAAGAGCTTTTATTATTTCATTTTTCTTGCGGCACTTTGGAAGAAACGAGCTTAATCTGTCTTCGTGTCCCACTGCCTTATCTAATCTCAAAAATCCATCGCCAAGCGCATGCAATTCCAAAATCCGCATCAAGCCCAGTGTTCTCTGCATTTTGCAGCCTCAATCATAATTATATTATTTAACTAACTGGCTAGAAGGACTGATTTATATGCCTAGCCAAGCAAGGATGAGAATCATTCATAATCTATAGGTTTTGGCGCCCCTGAAAAAATCTCAGTAAGTTTTAAGCAAGAGTTTCAAAATCTCATTCATAATCTGTTTTAGGCGAGAGTTTCAAAATCTCATTCATAATCAGTTTCAGGCGAGCGTTTCAAAATCTCATAATCAGTTTTAGGCGAGTGTTTCAAAATCTCATAATCAGTTTCAGGTGAGTGTTTCAAAATCTCATAATCAGTTCTAGGCGAGAGTTTCAAAATCTCATAATCAGTTCTAGGCGAGAGTTTCAAAATCTCATAATCAGTTCTAGGCGAGAGTTTCAAAATCTCATAATCAGTTTCAGGCGAGAGTTTCAAAATCTCATAATCAGTTTCAGGTGAGTGTTTCAAAATCTCATAATCAGTTCTAGGCGAGAGTTTCAAAATCTCATAATCAGTTTCAGGCGAGAGTTTCAAAATCTCATAATCAGTTTCAGGCGAGAGTTTCAAAATCTCATAATCAGTTTCAGGTGAGTGTTTCAAAATCTCATAATCAGTTCTAGGCGAGAGTTTCAAGATCTCATTCATAATCTGTTTTAGGCGAGAGTTTCAAAATCTCATTCATAATCTGTTTTAGGCGAGAGTTTCAAAATCTCAATCAGTTTCAGGCGAGAATTTCAAAATCTCAATCAGTTTCAGGCGAGTGTTTCAAAATCTCATAATCAGTGTTAGGAGAGGGTCTCAACATCTCATAATCAGTGTTAGGAGAGGGTCTCAAAATCTCATAATCAGTGTTAGGAGAGGGTCTCAAAATCTCATAATCAGTGTTAGGAGAGGGTCTCAACATCTCATAATCAGTGTTAGGAGAGCTAGGGTCTCAAAATCTCATAATCAGTGTTATGAGAGCCTCTCAACATCTCATAATCAGTGTTAGGAGAGGGTCTCAACATCTCATAATCAGTGTTAGGAGAGGGTCTCAAAATCTCATAATCAGTGTTAGGAGAGGGTCTCAAAATCTCATAATCAGTGTTAGGAGAGGGTCTCAACATCTCATAATCAGTGTTAGGAGAGGGTCTCAAAATCTCATAATCAGTGTTAGGAGAGGGTCTCAAAATCTCATAATCAGTGTTAGGAGAGGGTCTCAACATCTCATAATCAGTGTTAGGAGAGGGTCTCAAAATCTCATAATCAGTGTTAGGAGAGGGTCTCAAAATCTCACCCTTCGAGTATGAAAACATGGCCTTAAAGTCATCACGCCACACTCACCTGCTAGCTGCAGAGCAGAATTTCAAATCAGCCGCAGTAATGAACTGCATTATTATTTATTTAACCAGCTTTGCTCTTCAACAGCCGTCTTGAATTCAGCTTAGCAACCTGTCAGCTGTGTTTAGGATCTTGAGCAGGTCTAGCTATATGACTGACTACGCTATATAATATAGAGATATGGGATATTTGAAGAGGACAGAAAACAACGAACAGGTCTCTCTTTCTGTCCCTCTAGTCTGCTCCCATTGGCTGTTGGACTTTCAGATATCGCAGCAGCAACAGCAGCAGCAACAGCAGCTGTTTCATTGAGCATTATAGAATTGAAGAGTTAGTATAGTACGGAGAGGTGCAGAGAACTGAGAACGCGTCTCAGAGGTTATAATAATTTTTCGTCCAATTTTCTATCTGCCACGTCTCTCTTCTCCCTCTTTTTCTGCAGCCACCCCCCCCCCCACCACCAAGGAAACGAACGAAGCGAGTTGCAAAGAAACTCAATCCCTCTCGGATCAGTGCACCCGGTGCCTTCAGGGTAACACATATTGGCCTAACACACGTGACTTTTCTGAGAATATACAGAACACAAAACGTACAGTACACACATACTTCCAATGTAGTTTGCGTTTCTTAAAAAAATTACCCTTTAACTAGGAGAGATATGGTACAAATCAGGTCTTAAGTCACATTGTAGCCGTTTTCAATCGATATTTTCTTAACAAATACAAAGCTCATTCTTTAGTAGATTCAAGGTCATTAGTTTGATTAATTAAAAGAAAAAATAACCTAATCAATTATTCATGATTTATATGGGATTCCCGATTCGATTACCCAAGATTCAAGGTCATGATTTGCACGGGATTTCCAAATCCTTCACGAGTCAAGGTCATGATTTGTACGGGATTCCCGATTCCTTTACGAGTCAAGGTCATGGTTTGTACGGGATTCCCGATTCCTTTACGAGTCAAGGTCATGATTTGTACGGGATTCCCGATTCCTTTACGAGTCAAGGTCATGGTTTGTACGGGATTCCCGATTCCTTTACGAGTCAAGGTCATGGTTTGTACGGGATTCCCGATTCCTTTACGAGTCAAGGTCATGATTTGTACGGGATTCCCGATTCCTTTACGAGTCAAGGTCATGGTTTGTACGGGATTCCCGATTCCTTTACGAGTCAAGGTCATGGTTTGTACGGGATTCCCGATTCCTTTACGAGTCAAGGTCATGGTTTTTACGGGATTCCCGATTCCTTTACGAGTCAAGGTCATGGTTTGTACGGGATTCCTGATTCCTTCACGAGTCAAGGTCATGATTTGTACGGGATTCCCGATTCCTTTACGAGTCAAGGTCATGGTTTGTACGGGATTCCCGATTCCTTTACGAGTCAAGGTCATGGTTTGTACGGGATTCCCGATTCCTTTACGAGTCAAGGTCATGATTTGTACGGGATTCCCGATTCCTTTACGAGTCAAGGTCATGGTTTGTACGGGATTCCCGATTCCTTTACGAGTCAAGGTCATGGTTTGTACGGGATTCCCGATTCCTTTACGAGTCAAGGTCATGATTTGTACGGGACTCCCGATTCCTTTACGAGTCAAGGTCATGGTTTGTACGGGATTCCCGATTCCTTCACGAGTCAAGGTCATGGTTTGTACGGGATTCCCAATTCCTTTACGAGTCAAGGTCATGATTTGTACGGGATGACCGATTCCTTTACGAGTCAAGGTCATGATTTGTACGGGATTCCCGATTCCTTCACGAGTCAAGGTCATGGTTTGTACGGGATTCCCGATTCCTTCACGAGTCAAGGTCATGACTTTTACAGGATTAAAAGCGAAATGACACGAGATTAACTGCATTTATAAACTGTTATAAAAGTTATCGAGTAAATAAACGCGCACACGGTCACACGGTGCGCACTCGTAACTTAAATAATATATTATATTATAAATCATAAACCACAATGAATTATTATCGTTGATACAAGTAATAAAAAACGATGCATACTGACGTGGTGTCTGGAAATAGAAAGTTAGTTCTTTTTTATTACTAAAATTACGATAGATAGTATTTACTGTAGATAGGTAGTTAATTTATTAATTTAAGAAAGATTATTATTAAACACTATCGCACTAAGCGAAAATTGCTTGGCCATCAGATAAGGAAAGGAGTTTATGGTAATTTCAAATAAAATATGACATTGGAATTTCAATTACAGCACTACAATGAATTGTACTTTAAGCAGACGCAATAAATATTGTTTCGACATAAACTCCTTATTTAATAAACATTTCTTGTGAGCTTAGCACAACAATTAAAAGATACTTTTGGACAGAAAGAATGGCAACGCGTCTCTTAGAATTGGAGCAGCAATAGAGAGCTTATTATAGATAATTTATCTAAATCACAAACACTTATGGAAGAGAAGAAAAAACAGTAATTCTTCTGTTAAGGTCAGAGCAGAATTTATTAGACAAATGAAATGAATATTAACAAGTTCCGTGTTTCGTGTTTGTACACAAATACTTAATGAAAAGAACTAAATTTAAATAGCAAAACGATTTTAACTACCGCAAAACAGAAGAGAAGAGAGAGAAGAGAGGAGAGGAGAAAGGAGATGAAAGGTGAGAAGAGGAGAGACGAGACGAGAGGAGAGGCGATGGGGAGAGGAGGGGAGAGGAGAGGAGAGGAGAGGAGAGAGCAGAGGAGAAGGAGAGAGAGAGAGGAGAAGGAGAGAGAGAGAGGAGAAGGAGAGAGAGAGGAGAAGGAGAGAGAGAGGAGAAGGAGAGAGAGAGAGGAGAAGGAGAGAGAGAGGAGAAGGAGAGAGAGAGAGGAGAGGGAGAGAGAGAGGAGAGAGAGGAAGGGAGAGAGGAGAAGGAGAGGAGAGGGAGAGAGAGGAGAGAGAGAGAGGAGAGGGGGAGAGAGGAGAGGGAGAGAGAGAGGAGAGGAGAGGGAGAGAGAGGAGAGAGAGAGAGAGGAGAGGGAGAGAGGAGAAGGAGAGGAGAGGGAGAGAGAGAGGAGAGAGGAGAGGGAGAGAGGAGAAGGAGAGGAGAGGGAGAGAGAGGAGAGAGAGAGAGAGAGGAGAGGGGGAGAGAGGAGAGGGAGAGAGAGAGGAGAAGGAGAGAGAGAGGAGAGGGAGAGAGAGAGGAGAGAGAGAGGAGAAGGAGAGAGAGAGGAGAGGGAGAGAGAGAGGAGAGAGAGGAGAGGGAGAGAGGAGAAGGAGAGGAGAGGGAGAGAGAGGAGAGAGAGAGAGAGGAGAGGGAGAGAGGAGAAGGAGAGGAGAGGGAGAGAGAGAGGAGAGAGAGAGAGGAGAGGGAGAGAGAGGAGAGGGAGAGAGAGAGGAGAAGGAGAGGAGAGGGAGAGAGAGGAGAGGGAGAGAGAGAGGAGAGGAGAGGGAGAGAGAGAGGAGAGAGAGAGAGAGAGAGGAGAGAGAGGAGAAGGAGAGAGAGGAGAAGGAGAGAGAGAGGAGAGAGAGGAGAAGGAGAGAGAGGAGAAGGAGAGAGAGGAGAGAGAGAGGAGAAGGAGAGAGAGGAGAAGGAGAGAGAGGAGAAGGAGAGAGAGGAGAAGGAGAGAGAGGAGAAGGAGAGAGAGGAGAGGGAGAGAGAGGAGAAGGAGAGAGAGAGGAGAAGGAGAGAGAGGAGAAGGAGAGAGAGGAGAGGGAGAGAGAGGAGAAGGAGAGAGAGCAAAGAGAAGAGGAGAGAAATAAGGATAGATGACGGGGGTGGCAGTAAGAGGCCTAGAGACAGACACACGAGCTGAACAAGTTAGAGTAGAGAGACAGACAAAGATACGCAGACACAGAGGAGTGCACACTGCTAATTAGCTGAAAGCAGACACACAAATTGATAACAAGTGCGACAACAATACCGAATAAACACAAAGACTAATAAAAATAAATAGTGAGTAGAGAGGAAAAGTCAAAGAACCAGCTCGGTTTCCCATAGACTAGCTATTGGCGAACTGCTGAAAGAAGGCCTTCTTAAGCTGCCAGACGCAGTGGCAGAGCTCGGCAGAGGCTGACAGAGACAAGCCCAGCCCGCTAACAACAGTGGGCAGAGTCAGCAACAGGAAGGCCTGTCCATCGACCTTCTCAGACACGAGCAGCTCGCAGACATCGTCAGATATGTCCGTATTGGATTTCAAATAGATTAACAATTCGTCAATTGACCAATGCAACGGATTAGAAATCAATGGAGGAGCTAATTTAGCTTTCTTACTACTAGTAGTAGTAGCAGATGCGGCCGCTCCAGTCGAGGCAGAAGCCTGCTGCTGCTGCTGCTGCTGCTGATCATCGTTATGATTATTATTGCGCCGCTTTTTGCGCTTCTCTAGCAGGGCGTAGCTGGGCAGACGGACGCCGCGAGTTTGCACCCGAGCGGCGCCGCCATTAGCTGAGGAATGGTTGCTAGCCAGATCGTCGTCAACATCGGCGCCACCTTGATAGCTGTCGTCTCCGCCTGCCTGATGCTGCGGTTGCTGCTCCAGCTGAGGCAGATTGCTAGCCGAAGCATTCGGTCTGAGCAGCCTAGGCGGTCGAGTCTTCCTTGGCAACCGTTCGACTGTGAGCAGTTTCTTTAATCTGGCCTGACAGGTCTCCGGGCAGGAGGTGCGCAAACGGAATACGCTAACAAAATAGGGGCAGGCCTTCAGTCTGATGCAGAACTGCTTCAAATATTCGTCTAGAAACATGCTGTTATTGCACAGCTGCACTATTGACGAATAAGATTTGCCTTTGAACTTCGCTTTCATCGGGCGTTGAGCCAGAGAATCGCGCGGCTCTTCGGGATCACGCTCGATGTCTTTTAACACCTTCGTGGGATTGTAGGCCGCTTGTACTATTCGACTGATTAGGTCTTCGAGTAGGACGCACACGTCGCCTGGACCGAGGGACTTTGGTAGGCCATCTACGGAGCCTTTGGACAGGCTGGGGCCCACGTGGCAACGGCTGTTGACGTAGATTTTGCTGCACCAGCTTGGCGGATGCACGTTAGTTAGCAGGCGCTTGTGATGGGCCGCCTGCAATGGTGGCAGGGTAGTTGAGACTTTTTAAAAGGCTTTACTATAACATTTTTTCTACAGATTGCTACTGTTAGTAGGCGAGAAGCGTGTGTATTAGAATAATAAGTAAAGCATGTTCACTGAAGGGTAAAATATATTGCATATGCGTCAATACATCGAATAGTAGTTATAAAAATAAGGTACTCTAAACTAGAGGTAAAATTATTAAATTAGTTATAGTACGCCTATTAGCAGGCTTTACTGAGTAGGTCAACAAGTGGGTCAATAAGTAGGTCAAAAAGTAGGTCAACAAGTGGGTCAATAAGTAGGTCAATAAGTAGGTCAAAAAGTAGGCCAAAAAGTAGGTCAATTAGTGGATCAATGAGTAGGTTAATTAGTGGGTCAGAGTGAACCTTGTGACTAAAGTGAAAACATAAAGCAATTAATTTGAGTAAGTATTCATTAATATACCTGTTGATAGCAAAACGGCACAGACATTCGATGGCCATTCAGTTCGGCCCAGCCAACGTGGAACAGGCTGGTGGATCCCATGTCAACCAGAATTGGCGGAGACAGCGGCGGCAGATGATTGAGATGCAGCAGCATCAGCCGGCCAATAAACCTGGTGATGGTGGCCGGCACCAGAGTATTAGCTGGTTCCTCTTGGCTGACCATTTCCAACTTTTCGCCCAGACAAAAGTCGAACTCTTCGTCTGGCAGCTGGAAATATGAGTCGGGCGGGGCCTGGGCGGCTTGACCGTCCGATGAGGCTGGGAGGCTGGCCAGGTAACCAGCCCAGGTGAAGTGGCCGCTGTGACCTGGGAATTGCGGTTAATGGGAGTACAGTGGTTTGTGATGGGCCGTTTTGTAGTTATGCTAGTCTAGTCTACACTGATAAACTAGCTGATAAACACCCCACAACTGACTAGCTGATAAACACCCCCACAACTGACTAGCTGATAAACACCCCCACAACTGACTAGCTGATAAACACCCCCACAACTGACTAGCTGATAAACACCCCCACAACTGACTAGCTGATAAACACCCCCACAACTGACTAGCTGATAAACACCCCCACAACTGACTAGCTGATAAACACCCCCACAACTGACTAGCTGATAAACACCCCCACAACTGACTAGCTGATAAACACCCCCACAACTGACTAGCTGATAAACACCCCCACAACTGACTAGCTGATAAACACCCCCCCCCAACTGACTAGCTGATAAACACCCCCACAACTGACTAGCTGATAAACACCCCCACAACTGACTAGCTGATAAACACCCCCACAACTGACTAGCTGATAAACACCCCCCACAACTGACTAGCTGATAAACACCCCCACAACTGACTAGCTGATAAACACCCCCACAACTGACTAGCTGATAAACACCCCGCTGTACGACTGACAAGCTGATAAACAACCCAACCACTAACTAGCAGATCGACATTCCCATCACTGACTAGCTGATAAACACCCCGCAACTGACTCCGATAAACATTTCACAAACGACACCAATAAACACCCTACAACAAACACTAACAAACACCTCATAACCGACACAGATAACATTCTACAGCTGACACATTGATAAATATCCCACAACCGACACTGGTAAACTCACCCGGCGGAGGAGTCAAGGGCAGCGACCTCGAGGCGCAAGTATTAGCGGCGAATATCTCGCAGGTCTCCGCAGTGCACAACCGTTTCACGCTCTGCCGTTCACTAGGCGGCCGTAAATCGTCCAATTCGACAATGAAAAAGTGCTTGTCAATCACTGACACGACAGAGGCGGGCTGGATAGTCCGCCTATGCACCGGATGCACAGCTTCCATTCGATGGCCCAAGCGGAATCTATGCTGCGGCGGGGCCCGATGCTTGCGCATAAATTTACCGGCTAATGCTGGTTGCCATGACGACGATAGGCTGGTGGCCGACTCGTTGGACACCCGGCCCGACTCGGTCAGGCTGGGAGAATAATAGTAGGGAAGTGACGACTTCTGCTCGCTATCCGAGGCGCCAAACCCCAACGGATGCAGTCGGTGGCTGGTGAAGAACAGGTAGAACGGCTCTCTGTCGGGCCGGGGCTCCGAGCACTGCTCGTCCATCCACACGAGCTGGAGTCGGCCGCCGCGGTTGCTAACGACCTTTGGGTGGCGGGATGATGGCGTTCGAGGTGCTCGCACTGAGGAAACTGGAACTGCGCTATTAGATTAAGGAACCGATCTACCCGAAAGCCGAAACTGGAACCAATCTACCCGATACTGGAACCAACCTACCCGAAAGCCGAAACTGGAACCAATCTACCCGATACTGGAACCAACCTACCCGAAAGCCGAAACTGGAACCAATCTACCCAATACTGGAACCAACCTACCCGAAAGCCGAAACTGGAACCAATCTACCCGATACTGGAACCAACCTACCCGAAAGCCGAAACTGGAACCAACCTACCCGATACTGGAACCAATCTACCCGATACTTGAAACAATCTACCAGAAACTGGAACCAATCTACCCGAAAGCCGAAACTGGAACCAATCTACCCGATACTGGAACCAATCTACCCGATACTGGAACCAATCTACCCGAAACTGGAACCAATCTACCTGATACTGGAACCAATCTACCAGTAACTGGAACCAATCTACCAGACACTGGAACCAATCTAACCGATACTGGAAACAATCTACCTGATACTGGAACCAATCTACCCGATACTGGAAACAATCTACCTGATACTGGAACCAATCTACCCGATACTGGAAACAATCTACACGATACTGGAACCAATCTACACGATACTGGAACCAATCTAACCGATATTGGAAACAATCTACCCGATACTGGAAACAATCTACACGATACTGGAACCAATCTACCTGATACTGGAACCAATCTACCCGATACTGGAAACAATCTACACGATACTGGAAACAATCTACACGATACTGGAACCAATCTACCCGATACTAGAAACAATCTACCAGAAACTGGAACCAATCTACTCGAAAGCCGAAACTGGAACCAATCTACCCGATACTGGAACCAATCTGCATTCCATCTGCATCCCAGCTAACCTTAACAAACCACAGAGCGTATGGCATCAGACAGTCGCAGCACTCCAACAGGCCGCCCTCCAGAATCCTCTCAGCCGGTTGCAGGGCGTCACCATCAAGCATCTCAGTCGGAGCGTCCTCGCCTTCGCCTTCGCCTTTGCCTAGTAATAAACTTTTCAATACGGCATCGTCTGCAGTGTCTGAAGAGTCGCCGACTCGAACTTCGGGCGGCGGTTTTACTAGCGTGGGGTTCTGGCGGCACCAATCCAGCGATTTGCCAGTCTTGCTGGCCACGCTGTACCACACTGGCTGCTGATGCTGATGCTGCTCCTTAGCAACCGACGAAGCTGCGCCAACGAATTGAACGCCTAGCAACGGTCCGCTAACAGTTGCTATGCGAACTGGCCAATAAGTGTCGCGTTTCCATGGCAACGCGAACAGCATGCCAGGCCGGCAGAGGCTGGCGTGGGCAGCTTCTACGTGATGGAAAGTGTCGGAATCGGCCGCGATGGCGCCCGTATTCTGCAGGTAATCATCCCAGGTGAACGAGCGGCAGGGGTTCGAGTCATCCTCTGGTCCCGTTGACGCCGCTAGGGGCGTCTCAACCGGTTTGGCGGTTGCCGGCTCTGCGGTCTGCAGAGGGCGGAGGGTCGATGCAGTTAAAGAGGAAAAAGAATTAGAGCAGGAGTCGTGAGTTTGCAAGAAGTTCAGTAACAGGTTATGAAGTTGGGTGAACAGTTGGAGAGAGATGGTAGACTTAAAAGAGCAGAATGTAAGTAGAGAGCTGAGAGGAGTCGAAAGAGTTAGAGTAGATGAGAGTAGAGAGTAGAGGAGAAAGACAGCAGAGTGTAGACTAGAGAGAGCAGAGTGTAGAATGGAGAGAGTAGAGTGTAGACTAGAGAGAGCAGAGTGTAGAATAGGGAGAGCAGAGTGTAGAATAGGGAGAGCAGAGTGTAGAATAGGGAGAGCAGAGTGTAGAATGGAGAGAGTAGAGTGTAGACTAGAGAGAGCAGAGTGTAGAATAGGGAGAGCAGAGTGTAGAATAGGGAGAGCAGAGTGTAGAATAGGGAGAGCAGAGTGTAGAATGGAGAGAGTAGAGTGTAGACTAGAGAGATTAGAGTGTAGACTAGAGAGAGCAGAGTGTAGAATAGGGAGAGGAGGGTGTAGAATGGAGAGAGTAGAGTGTAGACTAGAGAGAGCAGAGTGTAGAATAGGGAGAGCAGAGTGTAGAATAGGGAGAGCATAGTGTAGAATGGAGAGAGTAGAGAGTAGACTAGAGAGCAGAGTGTAGACTAGAGAGAGCAGAGTGTAGAATAGGGAGAGCAAGAGTGTAGAATGGAGAGAGTAGAGTGTAGACTAGAGAGAGCAGAGTGTAGAATAGGGAGAGCAGAGTGTAGAATAGGGAGAGCAAGAGTGTAGAATAGGGAGAGCAGAGTGTAGAATAGGGAGAGCAGAGTGTAGAATAGGGAGAGCAGAGTGTAGAATAGGGAGAGCAGAGTGTAGAATAGGGAGAGCAGAGTGTAGAATAGGGAGGGCAGAGTGTAGAATGGAGAGAGTGGAGTGTAGACTAGAGAGAGCAGAGTGTAGACTAGAGAGAGCAGAGTGTAGAATAGGGAGAGGAGGGTGTAGAATGGAGAGAGTAGAGTGTAGACTAGAGAGAGCAGAGTGTAGAATGGAGAGAGTAGAGAGTAGACTAGAGAGCAGAGTGTAGACTAGAGAGAGCAGAGTGTAGAACAGGGAGAGCAGAGTGTAGAATGGAGAGAGTAGAGTGTAGACTAGAGAGAGCAGAGTGTAGAATAGGGAGAGCAGAGTGTAGAATAGGGAGAGCAGAGTGTAGAATAGGGAGAGCAGAGTGTAGAACAGGGAGAGCAGAGTGTAGAATAGGGAGAGTAGAGTGTAGACTAGAGAGAGCAGAGTGTAGAATGGAGAGAGTAGAGAGTAGACTAGAGAGCAGAGCGTAGACTAGAGAGAGCAGAGCGTAGAATAGGGAGAGCATAGTATAGAATGGAGAGAGTAGAGTGTAGACTAGAGAGAGCAGAGTGTAGAATAGGGAGAGCAGAGTGTAGAATAGGGAGAGCAGAGTGTAGACTAGAGAGAGCAGAGTGTAGACTAGAGAGAGCAGAGTGTAGAATAGGGAGAGCAGAGTGTAGAATAGGGAGAGTAGAGTGTAGACTAGAGAGAGCAGAGTGTAGAATAGGGAGAGCAGAGTGTAGAACAGGGAGAGCAGAGCGTAGACTAGAGAGAGCAGAGCGTAGAATAGGGAGAGCATAGTATAGAATGGAGAGAGTAGAGTGTAGACTAGAGAGAGCAGAGTGTAGACTAGAGAGAGCAGAGTGTAGAATAGGGAGAGCATAGTATAGAATGGAGAGAGTAGAGTGTAGACTAGAGAGAGCAGAGTGTAGACTAGAGAGAGCAGAGTGTAGAATAGGGAGGGAGAGAGTAGAGTGGATTAGAGAGAATAGGTTAGTGTCGAATATATTGCAGTAAACCTAATGCGGCAGCAAAATGACTATAACAAAGAAAAGACGAAGCCTGGCAAAGAAATTCAAAAACCAAAAGATATTATTCATTATAAATCAATCAAGCCCGAAGATAACCACTCTACTACAAACATTCTTTAGAGCATTAGAATTTAGAAGTACAATCAACAGTTTTTGTACAAATTCAGAGCATTAATTGCAGATCTTAATGAATATTGGCCGAATAATTGGAGTAATATTATTGTATTGCAGATGACGCATATGATTAACCAATAACTTTATCAGTTCGATGACACATGAAGACATGACACTTAAACGTAGTTAAGAAGATTAAGCATCATAATTGGTATTGAGAAATCATGATTAATTTAACAGCTAACTCTACAGTGCAGAGTACAAATAAAACACAAACCAGAAGTCTGCTGTAGCGAGGGAGAAGGGCGAGTTACATTCCGTACAACAAGAGGCTGATAGAGGCGGAGCTTATGAAAAAATGAGCGGATAGAAGCGCAGATAAAAGTAGAGAAGAGAAGGATGGATAGCAGATAAGGAGGCGGATAAAGGCCGATAAGGGGGCGGATGGAGGCGGATAAGAGACGGATAGAGGCCGATAAGGGGGCGGATGGAGGCGGATGGAGGCGGAAAAGGGGGCGGATGGAGGCGGATAAGGGGGCAGATGGAGACGGATGGAGGCGGATAAGGGGGCGGATGGAGACGGATGGAGGCGGATAAGGGGGCGGATGGAGACGGATGGAGGCGGATAAGGGGGCGGATGGAGACGGATGGAGGCGGATAAGGGGGCGGATGGAGACGGATGTTGGCCGATAAGAGGGCGGATGGAGGCGGATAAGGAACGGATGGAGGCCGATAAGAGGGCGGATGGAGGCAGATGGAGGCGGATAAGGGACGGATAGGGGGCGGATAGAGGCGGATAATTGGGGGGATAGAGGCGGATAAGGGAAGGATGGAGGCGGATGGAGGCGGATAAGGGGGCGGATGGAGACGGGTGGAGGCGGATAAGGGGGCGGATGGAGACGGATGGAGGCGGATAAGGAACGGATGGAAGCCGATAAGGGGGCAGATGGAGGCGGATAAGGGACGGATAAGGGGGGCGGATGGAGGCGGATAAGGGAAGGATGGAGGCGGAGAGGGGACGGATAAGGGGGCGGATGGAGACGGATGAATATAGTCATATCAGAGCAAACGTGGTCAGGCCAGAATGCAGCAGAGCATACAAATCAAGTGAGGCCTCATCAAGGAAGAGCAGTCCTCAGCTGGTCAATTAAGAGCCGCATAGCGGTCATGGTCTCGCTACCGTCAGGCATGGTGTCAATCGGACATTGACCCTGATCCAGGGCCCGCGCCAGCCCCGGCTCAATAGGCACCCTGGCCAATAGCGGCAGTCCGAACTCTTTGCACATAGCCGCAGCTCCTCCGGTGGTGGCCGGAAAAATGTCTGACTTTCGTGTACAATTCGGACACACATAACCGGACATGTTTTCAACGACGCCTAGAACAGGCACGCCTAGCCGGCGGCAGAAATTCACCTCCTTGCGAGCATCTAGAAGGGACACCTCCTGCGGCGTGGTGACAATAATTGCTCCGTCTACTCCGGCAGACTTGAGCAGCTGAACAATTGACAGGTGCTCATCGCTGGTGCCAGGTGGCGTGTCAATCAACAGGTAGTCCAGCTGGCCCCAATCTACATCGCGTAGAAACTGTTTAATTAATCCGTTTTTACGGGGCCCGCGCCAAACCACCGCTTCGTCTGGCGAGGCCAATAGAAAAGCGACGGACATGACGGCGAGGGACTCGTCGGCGTAGACGGGCGACCAGCCGTCGGCGCTCTGGTGGACAGTTTCGCCCAGCAGGCCCAGCATGGTGGGCACCGACGGCCCGCAGATGTCCACGTCAAGGAGGCCCACCTGCGGATGCGCGGGTTTAGGGGGCGGATGAGGTTGAGGTTGTATATGGGGGCGGATGAGGTTGAGGTGTGAATGGGGGCGGATGAGGTTGAGGTTGTGAATGGGGGCGGATGAGGTTGAGGTTGTGAATGGGGCGGATGGGGTTGAGGTTGTGAATGGGGGCGGATGGGGTTGAGGTTGTGTGAATGGGAGCGGATGAGGTTGAGGTTGTGAATGGGAGCGGATGAGGTTGAGGTTGTGAATGGGGCGGATGAGGATAGGAAGGGGTGGATGAGGATAGAAAGGGGGCGGACGAGGATAAGAAATAGGCGGATGAGGATAGGAAGGGGGCGGATGAGGATAGAAAGGGGGCGGACGAGGATAGGAAAAGGGCGGATGAAGATAGGAAGGGGGCGGATGAGGATAGAACGGCGGATAAGGATGGAAGGGGCAGACGAGGATAGGAAGGGCGGACGAGAATGCTGGGCAGACAAATTTCTGAAAAAAAGCAACTCCACCTGCAACTGAGGCTGCTGATGCACCGGTGTCTCCACCTGGCCGTCATCAGCGGCAGCGGCAGCAAAGGCGCGGGCCAGGCAGACGCTAACAGTGGACTTGCCAACGCCGCCTTTGCCAGACAGCACAAGCAGTTTTCGCCGAACTCCAGCCAGGCGATCGCGAATTCTGTCCAGATCGGGGTCGGGTCCGGCCCGGCCAGCCCCGCTGCTGCACAGGCCCTGGTTCGGACAGCCAGCGCACGGGGCGGCTTTGCCGGCCGACTCGCTACTCACACCCGGACAATGGGCGGGAGCGTTTTCAGGACGATCGGCGGAAGTCAGATTGTCAGACATAATTTTTATTTTGCTTTATTGTGCAACGATTCGCAGCGGGAATTAGTTGTTAAGCCACATGCTAAGCTGCGTTTTCGATAGAGACTACCAAGTTGACAGGTTGCTAGCCGGTTGCTAAGCTGTGTTTTCATTCAATCTACCAAGTTGACTGGTTGCTAGCCGGTTGCTAAGCTGTGTTTTCATCCAATCTACCAAGTTGACTGGTTGCTAGCCGGTTGCTAAGCTGTGTTTTCATCCAATCTACCAAGTTGACTGGTTGCTAGCCGGTTGCTAAGCTGTGTTTTCATCCAATCTACCAAGTTGACTGGTTGCTAGCCGGTTGCTAAGCTGTGTTTTCATCCAATCTCAATTAGCTAGCAACAGTTGACTGGTTGCTAGCCGGTTGCTAAGCTGTGTTTTCATTCAATCTACCAAGTTGACTGGTTGCTAGCCGGTTGCTAAGCTGTGTTTTCATTCAATCTACCAAGTTGGCTGGTTGCTAGCTGGTTGCTAAGCTGTTTTGGAGTGCATCTATCCAAGTTAATGGTTGCTAGGCCAGTAAGAACTACCTGTTAATAATATCATATAAAATAAACAAAAATTGACTTAAGCATGAAACACAACTGCAACTCACGTTTAATTTATCAGTACAATAAAAATTATTAGAAGTAAATATCAGTAGCATTTTAATAAATAAATATCGCATACGGAACAGGGCGGGTTGGGACATAGATTATGAAGAGTACATATTAATAATTAATTAAAGAGGGCGCATAGACATTAATGTTGAAAGTTTTAACTAACAGGGAACTAACAGGTGGATCCGGGATATACTATAACATTGCAATGAAAACATTAATAACATATTCACAAATCATATTACAAGTAGTACCGTAAGTGAAGTGACAGCCGAAATATGTAGTATTTAGTTGAAGTTTAGTTGAATCAGTGCTGACTACAGAATTGGACAATAATAATATTAATTATATTTGAAAGCATGCACAGACATTGATTTAGCATAGAGTGCAAAGTGTAAGCAGGCAGTGAGCGAAATGGAATTGCCATCGGCACAAGTACTCTCATACAGAGGAGAGATTTCAGCTTTTTATGAAATTCTTTTAGTAAAACTGTTTATACTACTTATTTGCAGTAGTAGGTAAAAGCAAATTTTAGCTTACAAACTTACTAAAAAAACTTACAAAGATTTATTGACAAAGGAAAAATATGATTTTGCAAGTCAAAACTTTGAAAATGCAATTTTATGTCAATCCAATATTTTATTAAAATTATAGTGTTACATACTATCAATAACATTAAAATAGAGATGCAAATTTTCACTATCTCATAAAAGAAGTTATTTTCTAAAGAAATAAGTTTAGATATACCAATGATAGACTTACTTAAATTAAACTAAACAAGGTGTATAACTACTACAAGTAGTCAAGCCAATAAGAGTCCAATTTTATTATTACACCTTTCAAAAATGATTACAAGACTTACTACCAGCAGGCCACGAATACAACAATAAAATGCAAGCCATGTTTTTTGCCTACGCTACTTGTAGTAATGACGCACTGAAAATCGGTTGCCAATTTCAACAGAGTGTGTAGTAGATCTTTCTAACGATAGCCAACCACAGTAGCCTGCTGTTGTTGCTGTTGTTGAGATTTCAACGCCTCAGTGATGACCTGTTTCGCAGCGTTCATCAATTTAGCATCAATATTCTCTGTAGGCAGGTAGCGCATTGTTTGATTTTCAACTACAACAGGCCGACAGTCGGGAGTAAACAATATGCCGCCAACTTTGTAGAGGGTGACATTTCTTCTGACTGCCTGCTGCTGCTGCTGCTGAGGAGTAGCCTGCGACTGCAGCAAGATAGTAGGCTGAGCAGCAGCGGAACTCGCAAACACAGTGGAGTTCGGCTGATGCTGTTGCGCCAGACGCAGTACAGTCTGGGTTCCGCCGGAAGCTGCGGGAGCTGTTGCAGCAGAGGCGGCAAGCAGTACAACATTGGCAGGCTTCACTATGCCGACGCTACTGCTGTGACTACTGCTAGCAGCCGATGACAGCACCGTCTGATGCGCCTGCGGCGCTAGAGACTGCTGCACAGCAACCAGCTGACCGCCTGGATTGCTGAGCACAAATAGTTGAGGCTGAGAACGGCTCAGTCGTGCAGCTGGAGTCTGCTGCAGTCGGGTAGTCGGGATCGGGCCTCGAAGGCAGTCCACGGTTTGAGTTAAATTCGAACGAATCAGGGTAGCTGGGGGAGGATTATTAGACTGCTGCTGCTGCTGTTGCTGGGTACTGCTGACCGGCTTATCAACAACATTCACAACTTGGCCAACAACTAATGCCGATGATGCCGCTGATGATGCTGATGACGAAGCCGCAGGAGGAGTAGTTAATCGGATGCTTAGTATTGGCAAGGTGCCAGAATTAGCAGCGGTGCTATTGGCTGCTGATGCGGAGCTATTACTACTATTATTAGTACTATATGCATTGACGCTAGAATTATTGTTAGTAGTATTGTTGTTTAGGTGCTGTTGCAGCAGCGAAGATGCGGTGGCCTGAAAAATTGCAGCGAAGGGAGCAAAACTGATTAAAATTTGTCTTTTTTATGATGTGTTTCTTGTTTATGATGTGTTTCTAGTTTATGATTTGTTTCTAGTTTATGATGTGTTTCTAGTTTATGTTTCTAGTTTATGATGTGTTTCTAGTTTATGTTTCTAGTTTATGATGTGTT
Source organism: Macrostomum lignano (assembly GCA_002269645.1). Lineage (NCBI taxonomy): Eukaryota > Metazoa > Platyhelminthes > Macrostomidae > Macrostomum > Macrostomum lignano. Next base: position 59,171 of record NIVC01001433.1, on the reverse strand, counting down.
TCTAGTTTATGTTTCTAGTTTATGATGTGTTTCTAATTTATGTTTATAGTTTATGATGTGTTTATACTTTATGATGTGCTTCTAGTTTATGATGTTACTAGTTTATGTTTCTAGTTTATTATGTCTTTCTAGTTTATGATGTTTCTAGTTTATGTTACTAGTTTATGATGTGTTTCTAATTTACGGTGTGCTTCTAGTTTATGATGTTTCTAGTTTATGTTACTAGTTTATGATGTGTTTCTAATTTACGGTGTGCTTCTAGTTTATGATGTGCTTCTAGTTTATGTCTTTCTAGTTTATGACGTTTCTAGTTCATGATGTACTTCAGTTTACGATGTCTTTCTAGTTTATGATGTGTTTACAGTCTATGATGTCATTTTAGTTTATGATGTGTTTACAGTCTATGATGTCTTTCTAGTTTATGATGTGTTTACAGTCTATGATGTCTTTCTAGTTTATGATGTGTTTCTAGTTTATAATGTGTTGCTATTTTATAGTTTTTAGTTTAGTGTTTTAGTGTTTTTAGTTTATAGTGTGTTTTTAGCTTATAGTGTGTGTTTTTAGTTTTAAAAGTGTGTTTTTAGTTTATAATGTGCTTCTAATTTATTATGTGTTTCTACCTGGTAGTTTAAGTTGATCTAGTCTCTAGAACTTCTAATTAGACAAAGTCTTCGTTGAAATTCGGATCACATCGCAAATTGAATTATTAACTCACCTGCCTAGCGGCAGACTCGTACTTGATGTGTACATTAGCAACAGCGCTACCGGCACTGTCGGAAGTGTTCACCAATCTAACAATTGTTGCAGACTTTTGCTGCTGCTGCTGCTGCTGGCCAAACGAATGCAGCTGAGGCAGCTGGGGTGGCGGTCGAGGACCAACATTGCGTAACTGTTGCTGCTTCTGCTGCTGCTGCTGCGGCGGTGGAGGTGGCGGCGGTGCCGGCCGAATTCGATACTTTCTGCGCCTAGTAGAAATTCCAACATTGCTATCGTCCATAGCAACTGATTGTTGATCGCTTCCATCATCATCGTTGTTGTCATCCTCGTCCAGCTCGTCGCTGCCGCTGTCGATTTCGTCGTCATTGTCATCGTCGTAGTCGGCGTCCTCGGCTGCTTCGTCAGCTGCAGGACTGTCCATGGCGGCTTCTTCCGCTAGTTCGCCGCGAAGGTAATAGTCCTGATGGCGGATTGGGGGGTTCGGGTTTGCGTGCTTGGCGTCATTTTTGCATTCGTGCCATTTTTGCCATTTTTTGCTACTTTGATATTTAAATGCCATTTTTTACATTCAAGTGCCAGTTTTCACGTCCAAGTGTCAGTTTCCGCATTAAAGTGCCATTTTCCACATTCAAATGCCATTTTATACATTCAAGTGCCATTATCCACATTTAAGTGCCATTTTCCACATTCAAGTGCCATTTTCTACATTCAAGTGCCATTATCCACATTTAAGTGCCATTATCCATATTTAAGTGCCATTATCCACATTTAAGTGCCATTATCCATATTTAAGTGCCATTTTCCACATTCAAGTGCCATTATCCACATTGAAATGCTATTTCCACATTGAAATGCCATTTTATACATTCAAGTGCCATTATCCACATTTAAGTGCCATTTTCCACATTCAAGTGCCATTTTCTACATTCAAGTGCCATTATCCACATTTAAGTGCCATTATCCACATTTAAGTGCCATTTTCCACATTCAAGTGCCATTTCCACATTCAAGTGCCATTTTACACATTCATGTGCCATTTTTCCCATTTAAGTACCATTTTTCATATTCAATAGTAATTTTTCACATTCAAGTGCCATTTTCCATATTCAAGTGCCATCTTTCATATTGAAGTGCTATTTTCTACATTCAAGTGTCATTTTTCACAAATAAGTGCCATTTTTCAACATTCCAGTGCCATTTTTAGGGTTTAAACAGTTTGAACGACAACAATGTCACTTCTATTAAGCATTAAACCCGACACTATAAGGAAACCAATTCAAACGTAGATAAAGCTCTAACAAAGCTTACGGAATTCCGTTCGAACTCCCGAAACTCGTGCATTACTCGAACTCGCATTCGCCTCTCGCGATGGCTGATCTTGGGCGCGGCCGCCTCCCAGTCAGCCTCCAAGGCCACAAATGCGTCTAGCAGCTCTCTGTGCGAGCTGATTTGACTGTTCAGCGCATCGCTGTCCACCTGCGGGTTGGAAAACAATTCGCGCGTTAATTCCTCTGGGATTTCCCTACTTAAAGTCCCCCTCTGGGATTTCCCTACTTAAAGTCCCCCTCTGGGATTTCCCTACTTAAAGTCCCCCTCTGGGATTTCCCTACTTAAACTCCCCCTCTGGGATTTCCCTACTTAAACTCCCCCTCTGGGATTTCCCTACTTAAACTCCCCCTCTGGGATTTCCCTACTTAAACTCCCCCTCTGGGATTTCCCTACTTGAACTCCCCCTCTGGGATTTCCCTACTTGAACTCCCCCTCTGGGATTTCCCAAATTAAACTCCCACTCTGGGATTTCCCTACTTAAACTCCCCCTCTGGGATTTCCCTACTTAAACTCACCCTCTGGAATTTCCCTACTTAATAACCATCTCTGGGATTTCCCTACTTAATATCCCCTCTGGCACTTCCCTACCTAATACCCCGTCTGAGATTTCCATACTTAATAAATCCCGCTGGGATTTCCCTACTTTATATCCACTTTGGGATTTCCCTACTTGATATCCACTTTGGGATTTCCCTACTTAATATCTCCCGATGGGATTCCCTTACTTAATATCCACTTTGGGATTTTCCTATTTAATATCCACTTTGGAGTTCCTATTCAATAGATCGTATCCCAAGCTTGGATTTCCCTATTCAATATCCCAAGCTTGGATTTCCTTATTCAATATCCCACTCAGGCATTTTCAATCCAACAGAAATTTCTAATGCTTACCGCCAATACTGACTTCGATTTGCGTCCGCGTTTACTAATTTTCACGTCGAATTCGTCTTTGCTGCGCTGCAATGCGTCGAGGTCGTCGCGCAGACCCGAGATGAGGGCGCGCAATTCGGATAGAGTCTGCGCTACTAGCTCGAACTCGGAGGCATTGGGACGCTGCAAATGCGTTACGGAAGGGAGTATGGGACATGTTAGCACGGTAAGTATGAATTTCAAGACACAGTAAGCCAGCTAAAATACAGACACAAAGCAACACACCTCAATATTAACTTTATACATCTCCTCAATCAGCTTTTTATCGTTCTCTTCATCCCGTTCATCGTCATCTTCATCAGCTTGAGCCTCGGTTGCCGCAGCCTCCTCGTCCGCCGCTGGCGCCGTAGACGCCGACGTGGATGCCGAAGCGTCAGCGTTAGCGCTAGCCGTCGAATCGTTATTTTCGTCAGTTTTGTCGTCAACCTTCTCTTCTTCCACTTCCTGCTTCTCCTTGCCGTTAGTCTCGCCGTTGGCCAGCGACAGCTGGGGCGCCGCTGTCGCTGCCGATTTGTCGACCTCCGAAGCCTCCGTCGTATCCATCGCCTCATGCTCCTCCTCGCGTTTCAGCACCGGCGGTGGCGGCGTTGACGATTTCGAGTCGGTCGCGGCGTCAGCTTCGGCTTTGACTTCGACGTCGATATCGCCATCAACTCTACGTCGACCCGCAAGACGAGAGCGTCGACCTCCTCGACTGCTTCTAGTAGTTGAAGTCGAAGTCGACCTAGGAGTCGGCGTCGGCGTGGATGGCGGCGACGCGGCGGCGGTTCTTCGACGACGACCCCTCGACGTCGATGAAGTTGATTTTGGCGTCGGCGTCTGACACGGCGATGGCGACGCAGCTTTTCGTTTTCGACCAGAAGCGGCGCCGGCGCCAGCCTTTTCCGGCGTGGGGGTCGCATTCTTTTTCTTAGAATTCTTTGAAGCGGACTGTTGAACGCAATACTCAATCACAGGATATTCGGAGCGCCTGTAGACCCAGTGCCTGGCCTCAAGGTCCAGGCCTTCTAATCGGATATAAACCCACTGACCTACGCTGCCAAGGCGAATCTCTCGATACTCTTCTGGCTGGCAGCGTTCGTCTAGTTCGGGTACGAATTGATCGGTGCGGTACAGCAGACAATCGATTAGCGCCTTCAAGATGTGGACTCGCTGTTGTGGGATGGATTGGGCATATCGGGTTTGTTAGATAGGGTTTGTAACGAGACCCTTGTCTAGTAGGACAACCCCATTCGCTCTGCTCAATCTATGATAATTAGACAGTCACTAAATTAGAGCAACACTTGTAAAATAAAAGTGTTTTACACCCACTCGGTCAAGCACTATCTATAAAATAAAACAGCCCCCACTCCGCCCAGCACTATCTATAAAATAAAACAGCTCCCACTCCGCCAAGCACTATCTATAAAATAAAACAGCCCCCACTCCGCCAAGCACTATCTATAAAATAAAACAGCCCCCACTCCGCCAAGCACTATCTATAAAATAAAACAGCCCCCACTCCGCCAAGCACTATCTATAAAATAAAACAGCCCCCACTCCGCCAAGCACTATCTATAAAATAAAACAGCCCCCACTCCGCCAAGCACTATCTATAAAATAAAACAGCCACCCCACTCCGCCCAGCACTATTGATAAAAAACAGCAACCCCACCCCACTCCACCCAGCACTATCAATAAGATAAACAGCCACCCCACTCCGCCCAGCACTATCAATGAAATAAACAGCCTCCCCACTCCGCCCAGCACTATCAATAAAACAAACAGCCACCCCACTCCGCCCAGCACAATCAATAAGATAAACAGCCACCCCACTCCGCCCAGCACTATCAATGAAATAAACAGCCACCCCACTCCGCCTAGCACTATTAATAAAAAACAGCCACCCCACCCCACTCCACCCAGCACTACCAATAAAAAAACAGCCACCCACTCCGCCCAGCACTATCAATAAACAAATAGCCACCCTACTCAGCCTCACAATCAAATGTGTAACATAAGAAGTTACAAACCTGAAACAGGCTCAGCTCGTGAAACATTCTAATCTCCAACGGATTTCTATGACCAACAACGTCGCCAAATTGAGAGCACAAGAAACTAGTAGCAACTGCTGCAGACTGCTGTTGATTCAATTCCTGATTATTATCGTTAGCTCCAGCCAGGCTGGCCAAATGTCTATAGAATGCGGCGACACGCTGTTTCAATCGATCGTGCCAATGGTGATAGACAATAGCGGGCAATGGAGCCCGATTGTAGAACGAATAGGAGGAGCCGCCGCAACCCAGGGCGGCGTTGGCTGCTGCGGCTGCTGCGGCGGCCGCGTCTTTAGTAGCCCTGGCTAGGCCACATTTTAGTTTAGCAAATAGGCCGCACATGATACCAGTAAGTAGGGCGCTACTCTGAGGCGACAGCAGTGCCAGGTGGATCTCGCGTACTGTTAGGGCCTGTTAAATTCATAATTCAGTTTATTGAGACTTTTGGAGACCCTTATAGGGTGTTTATTGGGCGATGCTAAATTGTTTGATATTTAAAAACAATGAACCAGGCTATGATATTAAGTAGTGTTTCAATGCATTTCCAAAATCAACAGTTAAGCTAACATTACCTCGGCCAAGCCAGACGCCTGCAACCCCAGCATCTCCGGCCCCATCATGAGCAGAAAGTGGGCCACCTCGGCCAGCTCAGCGCAATGCCTCAGGCAGTACTCAGTCTCAGTAGTAGCCAGCGAATTTCTCCATGATTCAAATTCGCTTAACAGTCGCTCCTCGTGTCGCCTGACTTCCCATCGACGCAGTCGTTCAACAATAGCGGCAATCCGAGCGTCGGACTCTTCGCGAGAGCCGGCCGCGTCCTCGGTTTCGCGAGCCATGGCCTGCACCGGCAGGCTCTCCCGACAGGCGGCAAATGAACCCAGACCGCCGGTGCTGCCGCCGGCGTTATTGGCGCCACCACCGCTGGCGCCGGCGCCGATACCCGAAACGACGCGCATCGCGGCGGCGGCCCGACGAGCGACGCGCCATTCAGCGGCCGGATCTTCGACTAATAAAGCTGGATTATTGTTGGCGCCGCCTTCGTGCAGATAGGAACGAGAGTCAAGCACGGTGCCAAGCGATGCAGCGCCCATTGTGGCGCCAATGCTGCACCGTTCGCGTAGATCTCTGCATGAGCATTGTTTGCTTATGGATAATTACTAGCGGCTGCGTCAGTGTAAGGAACTAGATTTCCCTCCTATGAAATCGGGAACGGATCTAGATATATAGGAAATGCAACCATATCCTATGTTCTGTCTAAAAAACCTCCGTATCTGTATCAGTCCGTCAGATTGATAAAAACTATTCGGTGAATGACAGTTCTCTATCCTTAGAGCAGGGGTCGGCAGATTCTGGCCCACAAAGCCTCTCTATCCGGCCCTTGGGTCCCTTAGAAACTTCACAACAGCAATCCGGCCCGTTCAATGTTTATGTCTCTTCTCAACGCTCTTCTCTCCTCTCTTCCTATCTACAACTTTATCTCTTCTCTCTTATTTCATCTCTCCTTTATTCTTCTCTCCCCTCCTCAGGCTCTCAGTCATGCTCTAGGTTCTCTATCTGGCCCTTTGAGGTAGGCAAACCTCTACAAACCTCAGCATTAACACTGTAAACATTGCTTACCTAGCCAGTAGGCCAATTTTCTGCTCAAACAGTGTCTCCATCTTGGTAGCCAACTTTCCCAGCGGACTGTCCACCCCGTTAAACACGTAGCAGTTGAACAGCATTAAACGAAAATCGCACACAAAATCGCCAATTTGAGAGTACACTGATTGGCCAAATTTTTCTTTCACTGGAAAATAAATAGTATGATGCTATTGATTTGACTGACACACAGTTATAAAGTTTGCCATTCAGTCATAACATATTCAGTCAAATTATCACTGACAGTCAAATTGTCACTGACAGTCAAATTGTCACTGACAGTCAAATTGTCACTGACAGTCAAAATGTCACTGACAGTCAAAATGTCACTGGCAGTCAAATTGTCACTGACAGTCAAATTGTCACTGACAGTCAAATTGTCACTGACAGTCAAATTGTCACTGACAGTCAAAATGTCACTGGCAGTCAAATTGTCACTGACAGTCAAAATGTCACTGGCAGTCAAATTGTCACTGACAGTCAAACTGTCACTGGCAGTCAAATTGTCACTGACAGTCAAACTGTCAGACAGTCCAAATTTTGTCAATTTTTGAAGACCTGGACACTAAATTTGTAACAGAGCAACTCACTCTTTAGCAGACACATGGGCTCTTTGATCCTGTCATAGTATTCCTCTGCACCTGGCTCGCTGCTATCCACAGGATTGATGAACACATAGGCAAGGTGACGCAGCGAGGAGCCAAGAAAGTCTTGCAGAATTCTATAGGCTGATTGCAGTTCAGGACTCCAGGTGTGCAAAGGGGCACAGGTTGGCTTGTCACCAGTGCCACTCAGCATTATGCAGGTATTAATTCCAGTTAGCAATTCATGAATTAAAATTCATGTAAAACTTTATTTGTTTTCATTAGTGACTATATTGTTAGAAATTATTTTGCATATATGCTATATGATATACATATATATATGATAAAAAACCACATAATTATGTTAAACATGCCAAATACAAGAATTTAAGACAATAGAAAGAACATTGCTTTTAGGAGGCTAGGCCTACTATTAAATTACTATAAGCCTAACTTAATTAGAAAGCTATTTTAAACAAGATATAAAAATTAATATCTATAGCTGGGACATTATGTTAATATTACTTAAATATTTATATAAAAGTTATAGTGTCTAATAATTGCAATATAGAAATATATTCAATATATATCATTTTCAGTTAAAACAAAATAAAATGTACTAGATTATTTATAACTCTAATCTCATATGAAGCAACCTTGCATTACCCAGTTATAATATGCCTTTTTTTCCTTTACTTGGTCAGCTCCTTCTCACATTAAAAATCCAAGATCCATTTCTAATACCTGTCTAAATGCTTCACTTGATTGGATATCTAAATAAATCAAATTTAAATATGTTTATTCTAGGTAAATGTAAAGTCACTTAATTAAAGGAAATATATTTGGTATTCTACTTAATTGAATAGATAGCATGAGTTGTGACAAAATGATTTTAAAAGTTAACGGATCAAAAATTTTAGATAGTTTTCTTAGAAAGCTAAATTTGAATTCTTTCCAACTTTGTTTTATTGTATTTATTTTTGTTTTACATAGGAATATTACCTTTATTATTGCATACTTGCACTTTTTGATATAATTTCACAATATTCTTTTTAAAGTTTTGTTGCACAATCATATTTTAGCTCAACTGCAAAACTATATATCTTTGGTAAGTTTTCTATGTGTGTGGTCATTTTGTCTGTTGCCTTTGTCTGTCGGCAGACAAAACAACTTTTCAAAAAGAAAAGGAAAAGTATAGCTACAATACTTATAAAGCTATTTTAATAAGATATTTTGAGTTATGCAAAGAGTTATTGCATGATGTCTCTTTTTAAGTATGTAATTTTGTTTATCACAATATTTCAAAGAAATATTATGTTCAATTTAAACATACATTGAATAGTTTTGTGACATAGTAATTGTTAGTGAATCAGAAGGTAGCAGTAGTTTGCAATTGAATATGATTGTGATTGGCTAGCTGTTGTAAGCATTGTCATGATCTCTGACCCTATCCCCACCTCCATCCAATGATAATAATGCATTTGCTTTCCTGTTGCAAAGTTTATTCATAATAAACAAAAAGTTAATATACAAGTTTAGTCGACATTTGGTAAGGTCTATTGGGTTCATACATACCCAACCTCAAAATTTCACCTATCTAGTGCGACTTAGTTTTGTCCAGATTTGCAACTTAGTTCCTCTTGATTGCAATTTAATTTTCACTTTGTATATGACTTTTCTTGCCTCTTTCTTTTTTTTCCTTTTTTTCTTTCTCTCTCTTCTTTCTCCTCTCTTTCTCTTCTCGTTTCTTTTTTCCTTTTTTCCTCTAATTTTTCATTTTTTGCATTTTCAATTTTGTGACTTACCTTGGCCAGTGGCTATTTTACCTATCTGGTTTAGACAGGTTGGACAGGTGTTGGGCATGTATGATTGGTTTAATAGTATTTTCAGATAAGCTTACATTTTAAAAAAATGAGTTTGTCATCTTTAGTTAAAGTATTTTTAAGATATATAATCTAGACATTTCTTTCTAATATTATATACATATGAAGATAAATACTGACATTGTATTTAATATTTCATTAGCAGACAAAATGACTGCATCATATTTTTGCAGACAAGAGTGGCAGAAAAATTGGTAGCAGACAAAATGATTGTCAACCATTTTCTATCTTTGTATAATATATAAGTTTTTGTTTTATAATATAATGAAATGAAGGAAATATATAAAGTTATCAATAGGAAATATAATACAAATAAGCAATTTAAAATTAATTAGACCATACTAAAATTAAAAATTTTAGGCACTTTAGGAACAAAGTTGACTTACAATTATAGCCCATGTTAGCAGTTAGGCATAGGCCTAACCCTAATAAATAAAAATATTAACTGAATTTTAAGTAAGAAGATAAAAGTTAAAGTTTTTTAACTTTAATCTTCTTACTAAAGTGCCTAGGCTTACTATATACTTAGCTAGCATATTATTAAGGCAAATAAACTTGTATGAAAAATGAAATATACTAAAATTAGCCCTGCCTTAGCCCAAGCCAAGGAGAAGGTTGTATCAAGTAAAATTTAATCTTAAGAACTTAAGTTTTGACCTAAATTAGGCCCTAAAGCACAATGAAAATGCTCAAAATTCTAAAACATTTTTGCTAGATAGGGCCAGGGGCGAGGGCCTACGCCTAACAAATACAGACATTACAAAAACTGGTAGGCCTAGGCCTACTAGGGCCTACCCTCATATTGAGTCGTATAGGTTCAATTTTGAGTATTATACTAAGTATAGTTGTGTAGATAGTGAAGACCTTTCAGTTTTACTGCAACAAAAGTATATGAGTCTATAAGTATAATGCGCCGTGGAGCTAGAATGTCAAAAAACAATAAAAATACAAAAATACATAGGGGCCTAGCTATATTTGATATACCACATAATATAAAACTAGGCCTACAGAAAATTTTGTTTTATAATTATTAGTCTTTTGTCTATATGGGTTGTTTTATTTCTAGATTAGATGTACATCCCATAAAAGAAATCAGTATAAACAGCTGACTGAATGTACGCTGTCAGGACGAACATACACCTAACACATTGGTACATTGCTATATTTGTGATATAATTACTTTATTTCGCAGACTTAAACATTACGTACTAACAGTTATAACAAAATTTTATGGTTTTGTAATAATAAATTTTTTAGCTGCAGTTTCGAAAATAAATATGAGTATTCAGTTTTCAATGCAAGTTTATTAAGTTTTTAATGTGCTGCAAAAAATGCACGCCTTGAGAAATATTTATCCTTCAAGTAGAATATTATGTTGTGCAGTTTTGCAACAATTACACTTCATTTATTTATTTGATTTTAGCAGGTTTTCTTTGTATTGCAATTAAATATATTATAAAATAAATCGATATCATTCGAGATTTACTTCAATGAAGTGCACGATAGAGTTATGATATGACGGGAACGATTGTATCACTCGATGAATACATGTAGCGTAAAATACAAAGTATATTATTAAACAAGTCAGGGAACTAAAACGCTCCGGTGTTTTAGTTGTCCCTGAAACAAGTGCATGTACGAAGACAATAGTCTAGTTATCTAAAAGATAGATATCATTCCTGGAACAACCTGCAACGATAGGTAACCGCAAAACAGGCTACTATACATGCGACATGCATGGGTAACGTTTGTCAAGCGTACAGTTAGGCAAAATAATAATTGCTGGTTTAGTTATCCCACCACTATACACTGTAATTGCACGAGAACGAAGAGTGTCACAGTTATTGTAAAATCAAATTTACTGCGCATGCAAAGGTACAATGCCCTGGCATGCATGCAGTTTGTACACTCGTACATGTACAGGCAAGTTTTACGTTATAGGATTAAAGTGCACACTGTACTAGTCAACAAAGAATTCATAACTATTTTAATTTATTGGTTAAAGACTCATTTACGCTGCCATCAAGTGAGCCACCAACTCAAACGACCAATGAATTCAAGCAAATCAAATTTATAAGATGTACAAGTTGTGTGATCACATTAAATTCCCTTTATCCGGCAGTCTATTGCGCTGCTTCTAGAGTCGTTCTTCGAAAGTCGAAGTCGAATTTAAAGTCTACAGAACATTTCAAAATAACAATTTCAAGAAAATTACTTCCGGAAGGATTATATTTTTTCTGTTTGCGAAGTTTCACATACAAAATATTGTTTACCTACAGTGTATTAAAAGTATTACAACTTAAGTTACTTAAACCGAGAAATTTTTTTGTTAGTTCTCTTCTTACAACTCGTACATTTATAAAACTCTTTTTAACCCTCCTTTTTAGCAGCTTGGTCTCCAACGTCTTGATCTTCAACTGCTGGTTTTCCCTGGACACTGTAGTGCTGACCGCCTGCTTCGGAGTGATGATGCTGTTCGGCCGGCACCACCAGAACAGCCGAGCGGCGCGAATGATGCAGCACGTAGTCACTGACTGATCCGAGAAAAGTTCGGCGAAGCACGCCGACGCCTCGACTGCCGAGAATGATGAGGTCGGCCTGCGAGGGAAGGCGACGCGAAATATGGATCTGGTGCAGCATACATGTAGAGCAGTGGTGAGACGGCAATTACATTTACATGCGAGACACGAGGTAATAAAAGCAATTCAAGAATGATGAGGCATGCGAATTATTAAGCTTAGGGTGCTGGCGCCCCTGGTGCTGGCGCCCCTGGTGCTGGCGCCCCTGGTGCTGGCGCCCCTGGTGCTGGCGCCCCTGGTGCTGGCGCCCCTGGTGCTGGCGCCCCTGGTGCTGGCGCCCCTGGTGCTGGCGCCCCTGGTGCTGGCGCCCCTGGTGCTGGCGCCCCTGGTGCTGGCGCCCCTGGTGCTGGCGCCCCTGGTGCTGGCGCCCCTGGTGCTGGCGCCCCTGGTGCTGGCGCCCCTGGTGCTGGCGCCCCTGGTGCTGGCGCCCCTGGTGCTGGCGCCCCTGGTGCTGGCGCCCCTGGTGCTGGCGCCCCTGGTGCTGGCGCCCCTGGTGCTGGCGCCCCTGGTGCTGGCGCCCCTGGTGCTGGCGCCCCTGGTGCTGGCGCCCCTGGTGCTGGCGCCCCTGGTGCTGGCGCCCCTGGTGCTGGCGCCCCTGGTGCTGGCGCCCCTGGTGCTGGCGCCCCTGGTGCTGGCGCCCCTGGTGCTAAAGCCCCTGGTGCTGGCGCCCCTGGTGCTAAAGCCCCTGGTGCTAAAGCCCCTGGTGCTAAAGCCCCTGGTGCTAAAGCCCCTGGTGCTAAAGCCCCTGGTGCTAAAGCCCCTGGTGCTAAAGCCCCTGGTGCTAAAGCCCCTGGTGCTAAAGCCCCTGGTGCTAAAGCCCCTGGTGCTAAAGCCCCTGGTGCTAAAGCCCCTGGTGCTAAAGCCCCTGGTGCTAAAGCCCCTGGTGCTAAAGCCCCTGGTGCTAAAGCCCCTGGTGCTAAAGCCCCTGGTGCTAAAGCCCCTGGTGCTAAAGCCCCTGGTGCTAAAGCCCCTGGTGCTAAAGCCCCTGGTGCTAAAGCCCCTGGTCCTAAAGCCCCTGGTGCTGGCGCTCCTGGTGCTAAAGCCCCTGGTGCTAAAGCCCCTGGTGCTAAAGCCCCTGATTCTGGCACCCCGGTACCAAGTTTACACGGCTCACCTGTTCTTCTTCTGCAGCTTCAATAATAGCCTGACCTGGTGAATGCGAGATTCGTTCGAGAAATCGAATTTTTTCGATACCAAACGAGCGACAGATTGTCTTCACGTTGACGGCCAAACGTTTGGCGGCTTCGACAGTTTCTTCCACGGCTTTGGTGTAGATTTCGGCCACTGCGGCGCCTGCTGGCGGAACCGGGTTCTATTCGTTGTTTCTATATCTGTGGTAGTGGGATTCTATTCGGGGTCCCTAGGGCGGTTGTGCATGCATTTATTATGGTTTCCAGAACTACAATAGATCTAGGGTGAGTTGGGTTCTATTCGGTGTTTCTAGATCTAGGGTAGAGTTGGGTTCTATTTGGTGTTTCTAGATCTATGATAGAGTGGGGCATTATTCGTTTTTTCTAGATCTATGGAATGCGAGGGTTGTATTCGGGATTTCTAAGTTAATCATAGTTTCCATTTTACACAGAGCCGAACCTGAACTCCACTCACCAGCCATGCCGAATCCCAGAGCCAGATCAGGTGGCTCGGTCACGTTAACAAAGACCACTCGATCTTCGTTCGAATGAATCTTGCTGGCGTACCAACGAAGCGCGCGCTCGCTGTGCCTGCTTCGATCGATAGCAATTAGAATGCTTCGATTTTGCACTGCTTGTTCGTCCGCTGTTGGCGACGCCTTGCTGTGCTGTAATTGCGCTTTTGATTCCGGACTGGCGCCAGCAATAGCTGCAGGTGGAGATGCCATGCTTCTATACTGAAGTTACCAAGTTTAACACACCAATTTGACAGACTGTCAACCTAGTAGTAGTTAGGTTTTACAACTCGCTTTAAATAAAAAAGTTGAAGAACAGTTTTATAACCAAATCATGGATTTTATTTATACAGTGAGCAACTTTTCAACCAATCAGAAAGGCTGAACATGATTCTAAGTATATGGAATGCAGGCTGGTATGCGATCGATTTTTTGCTCCCTTGTCTACCGTGCGTGTTTATATTATTGACGTACATCAACACCAAATGTACATCACTTAATTAGTCTTGCATATCTATTGAAAATTTTGGCATTTTTATCGCGACGACTCAATAAAACAAGTTGAGAAGGAGTCCTTTTGGCTCAAGAGTGGGCATCAAGCCTGTCTTATAAGAACGAAGTGAGAGTGCAGTCACCTATACGAGGCTAGGAAGGGTAGCGTGCTCCACACGCCTAGACTTAATAATCTCGAGACTCAGTTTACAGTAAAAGTGAAATAATGTGAAACTGCCAACATGGACGAGCTAGTATAGCGAAATCAATCTTCGCTGGCTTTGAACTCGAACTTACGAGACACTGGAGGCATTGAAAACGTTGAAACGTTAAAAAGTCGCCACTCTATATGCGTCAATTAGCAATTTCTTTTGGACCATTTTAAAATAAAAGATATGCGAGAAAACTAATCGGGGTAGCTTTAATCCGTCCAACCCTCGCACACCGCTCCCTTAACTTCATTGCTCAACTCAAGTCTGAGTTGCATCACTCGCAAGATAAAAGACTTTACCTGCACTCCCAAAATCTTCAAATCGTCTTAAGTAGGGATTGCAATCCCGGGATCCCGGGATCCCAAAATCCCGGGATTTGGGGTCCCGAATCCCGGCACTAATTTTTGTTATTAATTTTACAAAAAGTGCTGTCATATATACGCAATTACGCCCACAACTAGTTTATTGTACTGCGCTAATTTCCGTTAATTGCCTCACGTCATGTGACACCTTTTTAAACCCCGCATCACAGATTTAAATGTGAAATTTATTCCAGTGTAAATTTTGATATCTGATTTGCTTCTTTACTACTAAATAGTACTTTTATACTACGTACTTCCATGCGTCACAAGATAATGCTGTTTTTTATCTACAAATAAATCATTTTCTCTATAACAATAAAAAATGGAAGCAGAAAAGCGTTTAACGCATATTTTGCCTTAAAATTTCAACCCAGAAGCTTGAAAATCTGTATTTTTCTGATCCCGGGATTGAATCCCGGGATTGGCCGAATTCCGGGATTAAATCCCGGGATTCCGGGATCGCAAAAAACAGGATTTTGCAATTCCTAGTCTAAAGCACTTGGAGAGCTTGAATTTTGCTTCATAGCGCGCACCTTGGGCTCAAATGTTAAGAGTTAGAAGCATCATCAGGCGCAACACTCTCGGTGGCTTGCAATTTTGCGTGCACGAAAGCCCCGAATGAATGGGCCGCGCACGGAGTCGAACCAAGGGGTCGTGGCGCGACAGTCAGAACGCGTTTACCCCTGAGCTTTGCTAGATATAAACATGCAGATTTCATCTACCAGTATTCCTCATCCTGACGTGTCAAAAGTTAAGGAAACCAGGACTTTTACAAACAACAAAGGTCCCGATTTAATCTGCTGCGATCCAATACTAATAGCAGCACAATTAGGATAAGGGCAGAACAATTGCATTCAATGTACAACTTTTTAAAGAAGAAAGTTGGCTTGAAAAATAATTAGCGAGTCTTGTTGCACTCAATTATCCAGATACATAGCAGGGACCCCTAAAAGTAGCATCCGGTGCTAGCTCCAGAAGTCCCTGATACATAGCATGCATGACGCCATCTGGCACGGCAGCCTTCCATGTTTTTAAGCTTCCCGAGCTGCCTAGTGAGAAGGGGGGCTGGGTAGTTGCACTTCGTCCGGGCTTCCTTGGCTCGATGACGAATGGGTCTCGTCGGTCCTACGTTGTGGGACACGAGCGACAGGTGCCCGCCTTTTCTTATTGGTCTTGGCCGGGCGTGGCTCCTCACCTGTTCGGTCGTGCCGTTTCAGGTCGATATTGCCTCGTGGCTCATCCCCCTGCTGGCCTGCTGCGTGCTGGCGGCAAATGTTGATTATGGTGATGCACCTTGCCCTTGCCGCCACGTCAATTGCTTGTCATCTGTTCGTGCCAGAGGTGGTCCTTCAGAGTGCCGAACGTCTGTGCGCACCAATGTGATCACCTCTCCCCTGCCGGTTGATGTTTTTGTCTTATTAGTATCTTTGGAGCAGGCGTCGTTTACACGCAGTCGTCATCCGGGTCCTCCAGGCTGACTCTTCGGGTTGCGGTTCAGCGCCTCTGGTTCTGGACTGGCTTTTTCGTGTTCTGTGCATGCAGTGCGCCGCCTTCTGCAGCCTTCGCACCATTGCTGGCACTCCTCAGGGTGTCCTTTTCTGCAGGTGGGTTCTGATGATAGGTCGGTCGGGGGTGGGTCTAGGCCCGCTCGGTTATGGTGGTGTCGGTTGGTCGCACCGGGAACGCTATCCCGTCCGTCCGTGCGGCCACTCCATTATCGCTCGGAGGCAGGTATTCTTCGTCGTGCCCGAGCTTAGTTTATTGTAGACAGACGACCGTAGGACGGTGTCTGTGGTGCGTGCCTTCAGCTCGTTCAGCTGGAAGACGCGGAGCTCTCGGCCTGGCTCTGCCTTCTCTAGATTGCGTCGTTTGCCCCGGTTGCCGTTGAGAGACCGTCAGTAATTTCCGGATTCGAGCAGTTAAGGTTTTGCCCTTCCGGGTCCAGGGGAACGACATGGACATCGTCTCCAAGCCACCGCATGAATTGCTGCTGCTGACGCTACAGGCACCCTAGCTACCGGCAGACAGGCGCGCACTCGGCGTTTCGTCGACTGCCTGCTTGCTAACTCTGACACCACGCATTCGGTCGGCGTCGTGGCCTTCGTTCGGGCCTGGCCCAAGTGCGCAACCTGCGACGCCATCTTCTGTTGTTATTACCAGTGTGCAGTAGTGTCATTCGCAAATTTTCTCTATAGGACAAGCCCCAGGCAGTGCGTGAGAACACGGCTAGTCAAGCCGACTAACACTGGCGTAGCCAAAAATTTTTAATTAGGATGACGAGAGTTGGCAGCGTCCCTGCTTCTTTAAAGGAAATAAAAAATAGTTGTTAGAGATCAGCCCTATGGGGGGGATGTTTTTCCCAATCTCCATTTGCAGGCCAGCGCGAGAGTCGGACACGTGTTGGGGCTACTCTTCCCTTCCCCAGGCAAAATAAGCGTTAAAAGCAGAAAAAAGCATAGCAAAAATGCAACAACGATACGCAGCTGTTTTAGAAGCATTTATTAGCGGAGCCGCCAGCTCTACGCACAACAGGTGGGTAGAAGGGCCAGCTACCATTCAATCACCCCATCAAGCCTCTCTCAGCTGAGCAGAAGCAATGAAATATTAATGCAAAAGGTTTATTGAACCAGCATATACTAACAGACAGGTGGGTACATTATCAAATATCTGGTTTTAGGCATCAATCAAGCCATCCTAGATATTAAAAAATTCATTTATTAAGACGCAGACTGCAGCCTACTAGAAATTCTACTGTAAAGCCCAATAAAGTTTTTACAACGTTGATGAGGCCGTAGGGTTTAGGCAGAGACAACAGAAGTACTATTATTGGAACAGGGATAGTTGTTGTTCGATAGAATCGATAGAATGCGACTTTGTTTCTTTTGAATTTCAAGTTTGCGCATGCGCGTCACTCGGGGACAATTTTGGCCGCAGACAGTCTGAAATTGAAGTTCTTCTGTTTCAATAGAAAGGGACTTTGTTTGATTTGAATTTCCGCAAGCGCTGATATTTCTTAAAGTGTTTGAATTGAAGTTCTGCTTGTTTCTTTTGAATAAGACTTTGTTCAAAATAGGAGGTAAAATGGTGTAGACATGCAGAGAAAGTAAAGTCCGTTTAGTCTTTCGTCTATACACAACACAATGAGAGAGCCGGGCGTCAAATCTGTTTCTTGTGCTGAAAAATAAAAAGTTCCTATCAGGTATCTCTGTATTTGTACATTATTTTCCACGAAAAACCAGCCCTCAAAATAGTTCCTAAGAAAAGAGTTTCCCCTCATTCAATTTAAATCGTCATGAGGTAACAGCAATAGATACGCCTCCAATTACATGTAAACGCCATCAAAGCGGTCACAAAATTTCTTCCAAAGGCATGACGCTTATCCAGGCTAAATATTTTGCAAAGAAAATTCTGAAAACTTTTATTAAAGCAGCTGCGATCTCATTGTTACTTAAGAGTTACATGTACAAAAAAAGTATGGCTTTAAGCCGTTCACCAGTGTACATCGCTTATTTAAGCAGAGTTGAAGTCCCTACCTAATCATATTTTCAAACATCCAATATTAGAGATTATTATCAGAAATTGAGTTTATCAAAAACTTTCTCGTCAAAGAAGCATCCATGAACAGTAATCCTCGAGCATCAGCGAGCCAGCAAAGCCGCTTGAGAAGGCGCTTGAGTGGCAACAGAAACTGCTCAGCACAGCCCCTGCAGCAGAGCAACTTCAGAGTCCCTCAGAGCTCTCTCTGACACTCCGAAGCATCTCATGAAGCCCTCGAAGACGCGGTTGTGGCCGGCACTGCGGCTGATGGCTCCGATCTGCACGCTGCTGCCGAAGTTCGCGCACGAAGTCAAAGCGGTGGCTGAGCCGCTGGTGGCCTGTCGAGTTCCGTTGACGAGGATCCTGATTTCCGGAGTCTGCCTGTCGTACACCGCGGCAATGTGGGTCCAACCGCTGGCCGTGTCGGTGGGTCCGGACACTCGGACATTCGATGCAACGGTGAGCTCGATGTCGGTAGTTGTAGGATGAAGCCAAAATCGAGTGTGGTATGAAGAAGGCATTGTGAGGCCCTCCAGCAGAGGCATCGAACCCCTTGACGCATTGGTGACCTT
This sequence comes from Macrostomum lignano, assembly GCA_002269645.1. Taxonomy (NCBI): domain Eukaryota; kingdom Metazoa; phylum Platyhelminthes; family Macrostomidae; genus Macrostomum; species Macrostomum lignano. The sequence continues at coordinate 40,658 of NIVC01001433.1, read as the reverse complement.
GACCCACACTGACATGCTGAGGCTGGTGAGACACACCGAAGTCAGCTCGTCAATGTTGAACCGCTCTGACACACCCGACTGACCAGTGAAGTTGACGGCGCTGTCCGTGTACTGCATCGGGATGTTCTCCTGCAGGTCGAGATGGCCGCTGTTCGAGACCGCATTGCGAGTCCGAGTGGCGTTGCTCATGGGCCAGAAGGCGACGAGGCCGAGCTGGCGCAGGGCGCTCCACGACTGGCAGTCGGTGTCGTTCGTCAGACTGGCGGTCTGGAGGCTGTCGGACATGTTGCAGACGCCTGCGCGGTGGCTCCAGGCGATGCAGGGACGACGGAGCTGAGAGCACAGGAAGGCGCACATGCGGGCGCTCGAGGCCGTCAGCGAGTGCTGCGGAGTCTGCGGCACCACGCAGCCGCCGAGCGACACTCCGCTGTGCAGCTCGCTGTCGGCTTGGACAGCGTCTTGCAGGACAAACAGAAGGAGCAGAAGAGGAAACCAGTTGCTGCTCATTCTGTTGCTTCCGATACCGGAACAAGCCTTAGCAGAATGGTTCAGTTCTTATTGAGTTTTCCAAGTTACCGAAAAATATTGGTGTACTCTGCTCCTGATCTCTGTTAATATGCTCCTATCGCATTCCCCGCTGCATCCCACAGCCAATAGTGTTTCAGAGCGAGTGTCATTTGTTTATTGATTTCCCGCTGAGCTGGTTGCTCATAAACAGCCGTTTCTCAGCTTATTGCTTTGGGCGATTCGAAATTTGAACGGTAAATCATTGATGCAGGGATATATTATGCAGGGGATGCAGGGTTATATTGTTTTTTTCGAACGTTTTCAAAATAAAATATCGATGAGTTTTCTTGAGTGCTGTTTTTATGACAATGCATTGTCTAGCAATTTGACTATCATTATTCACACTTTTTATGTAGAACAATAATATACTACAAAAATGCATTGTTTGTAGGATCGACAAGCAGCATTTTAATGCAAAGAATCAGCGGTCGCAGCACGTGACGACGTGACAACAAGCGCTCGCCAGACAATGGTTGTCACGCACTGGGACCGCTGATTATTTATCCATTGTTCGGAATGTCTCTAATTTAGAAACTTATAGCAATAACATTCAGACGCTTTAATCACAACACTTTACGTCCACCCCCACTTAAATATTCGGTGTTTGGTGTTTGCTTCAAAGTAAATTTCATTTACAATCGCGTGCCTGTAATCAAGTGGAAAGAAAAATGGCAGACAATCATTAAATCGGAGAGATCGCCATTCTCGGCGACTTAACCCATTAAGTATTCGAATCTCTTCTAGTGTCACAGTCGCAAGATTTCAAGCATTCTTTGCTTTAGCTTCGGGCAACGATTGATTTCAGCGAGAGGTTCAAAGCCAACTATCTAAGCAATCAAGTCACACTGATACTTTAGATAAGTCTCTAAGTAAGAAAAGTAGACATTTGCAGTCAAGCACTCACTAAGATAGGTCATTGACAAGAATCAGCCAGTTATGTAAGATAAATGATACATATTTCCATCTATTTAGGTCGATAAGCTACGCTCGTACATGTATGATGTGAAACACATGTTTCAAATTCACAACGACCCTATGCTTCTTTTAAAGATACACAACACCTCATTTGGTCCTAAAGGTTCAGTACAATCTTACATTCACACAGCAGGCTCAGAGTGAGGTATAAATTGAGGTATATTTGACTACATTGTGTCACCATATACTCAAAAATGCATTTAACAATAATAAATTCATTTATTTAAAATTTTTCCTACCTCTAGCAGACCTATCGTACACTTACACTCGAGATGCATGTAACATATCTAACCAGTATTAAATTTAACTTCGAAATTCTTTTGCTGTAAAATATCACATTACAAATTAAACTTCCAATGGCATTCAACAATGATATCTGCTATTTATAAGCACTAAAACCTAAATGAATAGTATTTATGCTGGAAAGCTGAAGTACAGTACCAGTCTCGGGGACATTGAAAAGTCTTCACTCGATCTAGTGAGCCCTTTCTCTCCGATCGCAACATGGCATCCCGCAGGAAACGGTAGCCATTGTTCAATTGCCCACAATAGGAACTGATGAGTCATAGATGCGACTTTTATGGTCAGAATGCCAAAATAAGAGTCAATTGTGACTCAGTACTCGTAGATCAGTGTGGATACTTTTCAATGTCCCTGAGTGTATGTGCAAAAAATAGCAAAAATAACCTTAACTTTGCACAAATCGTTAAATCCATATTATATTGTTGTAGACCTAATGATAACGATGGTTTAGATTTCCGCCTACACCATTTATTTTCGCATCAATTTAACTATGCTTACACACGCAGACACGACCGTTGTGCAAGTACGCAGTAGTCGAATTAAGTGCGCGCAGTACTGTACGCAAATAAAAATGACACATATCCAAGTGCAATGGCTGGGTAATTAAGCTGTCATTAGGCCTTTAGACAGATTGTCAAAGTTCTCAGTCCCCCAGCACCAGAACCTCGTATTCCTTGCTCTTATGCTCGCTTCCGCCGTACGGAAAGTAGGCGCAGCGGCGGCTCTTGTGCACCTTGCCCACGCACACGGAGCCATCGACCTGCATAAAGATTAGTGAACAGCAATGTTGAGCGCAATAACTAATATACATGTACCACCTTGCAGTTCAAGGTGTCCGCAGGCTTAAGTAAACTGCAGTTTTTACCTCGCCACGAGCGATGTACAGCGGCTCCGCGTTCTTCTCTCGGCCGGCCACCAGCGCCTTCTTCGGTACGTCGCCGTCTTCCTCCTTCACCCACTTGAAGCCCCTGCCGTAGCAGCCAATGTCTGAGCGGACCAGCACCTCGTACTCGGTGATGGAGTGCTCTGTGCCACCATAGGGCACGAAGGCAGCAGTGCAGCCCTGAGACAGCTGGCCCGGCACCCAGAAGCCATCGAGCTTGGCTCGGACAACGTAGCAGCCAGGAGCAGCCTCGACAGCGTTTGGCGGGATGTCACCGTCGGTGGCAGGCTGCCAGCTGACGCAGATCTCGATGCCCTTGAATCCGGCGTGCTTCACCTTGCTCATTGTGGTGTTGCCTGACTGTTTCGGGAATGCTTTGACTCTTGAGTGAGCTGTTGAGTTGTGTGTGAGCTTTTCGGAGTCAAACTGCTGCAGCTTAAATAGACAGCGCAGAGCTCATCTACATGACTGGCACGTCACGGCACTGACAACGTGCAATTCTAATCGCCTTTGCATTTTAACTTTTTCACTTTCATTTCGCCTCGCTAGTTGCAGCACCTCGTGCTTCGACTGGCAGAGCACTTTGCTTGCAACGCGAGAGCTTTTAGAATTGAGGGCACAGGGACCCTATTCTCACAAATACATGTACGTAAACACAAATTTGCAACTGTTGCTCGCAATAGATGCTTTGTTATTTACCTGGAAACAGCCGAGAATAAGACAGGATTTTTATGAAATTTGAACAGCACTGAATATCTGCACACTGACGAGCGCCTTTAGCAGTGACCTAAGGGTCAGCGTTTTGGAATTCCATTGTCGATTGACTGACTATACAACTAGGAATTGGAGTGGTTGAGCGAAGGGGTGAGATTATTTCGTGTGAGATAATCAGGGATGAGATTATCAGGAATGAGATTTTCCGAGATGCGACCATCAGGCATACGATTATCATGCATGAGATTATACGATAGGAAAACGGTGTCTGGAGTTGGCTCAAGCCAAACAGAAGGAAGCTGATCCTAGGCGTCCTGAACCTTCATAGCACCAGATGGGGGAGCAGCGAAGAACAGGGCAGAGAAAGGCAGCCGAACTTGGGGACTGATTTGACGAATTTGGCTACAGGGTCCTGAACGATGGAGCCCCGACTCGAGTAGACTGGCTGACAGGACGTCTCGTTAGCAGCCGGGGAGTTGGCGGAGCGGTGCAAATGGGTAAATAATTTAAAGGTCTGAGCGAAGCCATGATAAAGGCTGCGAAATTGAGTATCCCAAAGAAGAAAGTGGGCGAATTAACAAGCCGTTCTGGGGCGAGGAACTATAGACGCATTGCAGAATGAACTGGAAAATTTCCTAAGAGACACGGCGGAAGGAAGTCAAGAATGGCCGAAAGCTCACGGGAAAAATTTAGGATAAGAAGAATTGGGGAAAAGGACTTGGAACACTATCAAATCGATTTATGCGGCAAAAGACGCTGCCCCGCCGAACCAGATACGAGGGAGAAAAGGCAGGAGGTCAGAAAAGGCTGCGGTGTTTGTGAATAAGTACGCAGGCAACAGCAAAGTCAAGATCGAGAAGTAGGACCGGGCAAAACGGGTTTAGACAAACAAAGCCTGGAGTTCAACACCCCGTTCGTCGTTGAAGAGCTGGAGGAAGCGATTAGAATAATGAACCTGGCGAAGAAAGCATTTTATTGCTGCTTAAAGAATCTATCTGCTCAGCTTTACCATGCTTCTCGGGTGTGGCTGAGAGAATCTGGAATTTATAGCGAAATTCGAGCTGCTGGATTTAATTGGCAGCGACTTCAAATTTCTTGATGAGGCCAATCGGACTCATTCACGTATTTGAGTTTTCAAATGCAAGCCTTTTCAAAGCGGAATCTGTCTTTCAAAAAGAATTATCGAGAATGCTTTGCTTTAGATTTTCCCACGATAGTGTGTGCAGTAGCTTACGATACTGTGTACGCTGACGAAATTGCCCTGTACACTCGCCACAACAATCTCGCGACGGCCAGCGAACGCCTCCAAGCCGCGGTCTCCCAGGTCGCGATCTGGAGCTCGGCCAACAAGATGGTTCTCAACGCCAAAAAGAGCGAAGATGGTTTGCCTCATGAGGCTCCGGCCCGTCCGCGCATTTTGTTGAACGAAACCACGATCCCAGCTAATGATAGCCCACGCTTCCTCGGCGTCCACCTGGACCGCTCGCTGGCCTTCCGCAAACAGGTCACCGAGGTGTTCCGCGCGCGCTCCATAGCCGCTGCCGCCTGCTGGCTTGCCTCGCTGCAAGGTCCTGGGGGTGGCCCAAAGACAGCCTCCTCCGCACGTTCAAGGCTCTTCTCCAAAGCATCTTCACTTACGCCGCTCCGGCCTGGATGCCCTGGCTCTCCGACTCCGCGATCGCCCGCCTCCAAAGAGCTCAGAACCAGGCCCTCCGGATCGTCACCGGGCAATTGTGCACCACTCCTACGGAGGCCCTGCACCTGGAGGCTGGTGTGTGCACCGAGGCGACCCTTGCTATCAAATCTGCCTTATCGCATTCGAAAAAGCTCTCCGTTTGCCGCAGAACCACCCCCGCCATCGTGCCGCGGCGGGTCAGGTGCCGCACTGCACGGCCCGGAGCAGCTGGCGTCACCGCGCCCAACTGCCCCTAGCTAGTATGCCGGGACTCCTGGCCCCCGCGAGCCGCTGCCGGCGTTCCCGCAATGTCCGTGGTCAACGACGACGCGTCCACCCGTCATCGCCACCCAGCTGCCGGACTCGGAGTCTGACACCGAGCCTCGTCGCCAGGCGGAAGCCGCCATCCGGCAACTCGCCGAGGACATCGTAATCTACTCCGACGGCTCGGCCTGCGAGGGCGTCGCCCACGGCGGAGCGGCGTAGAGACTCGGCGGCCCCTGACGTCATCGAGATGATCGCGTGCCGCGGGGCGCCCGTGACCAGTAGCTTCGATGAGGAGCGGCGCTCGCTCCAGCTGGCCCTGTCTTGGATTCGCCTCTCTCGCGCAGGGTCCTCATCTGCTCCGACAGCAGTTCGCTCCTCTCCGCCTTGGCTGGCCGCGCCCAGCACAGCTACCCGCTGCCTGACCTGTCTTCGTTCCCGGACCTGTCCCTCCAGTGGGTCCCCATCAGCCACTCGAGAACCGCCACGGTCTACCACGCCCTGGACCTGGACCACCAGCGCGACCGCGCCGAGATCTCCTGCCGCCAAGATGCTGTTCTCCGCCTCCGCTCCGGGCACTGCAGCCTCCTTAAAGCGTACGGCGCCCTGGTCAACCCCGCGGCCGACCCGACTTGTCCACGGTGCCAGGACGGCCCGAAGACCTGGTCCACTGGCTCTCGTGCGGGCCAGCCCTACGTCAAGCGAGGCTGGATATCTTCGATGACGACGACGTTCCACTCGAGACTCTGACGGCCGCCCCCGCGAGGGCGCTGGCGCTGGCGAGGCGGTTCTTTTAGACCGGCTCGGCGCTTTTGCCGCATCAACAACAAAAACAACAGCAGTAGCTTCTCGCACCTGTTTCTGCACCTGGCTATCAGAATGAGTGCAATGAGAGTTTCAATAAGAGCTTTTGTCCTCAGTATTTTAGCGCGAACAATCTTATGGGGGAGGATTAGGAAGAAATCTCTGATAATCTTATCCCTGATTATCTCATTCCTGATAGTCTTATCCCCGATAATTGTATCTTTATTTATTTCTTGTTTTTTCCCAGTCCTGATAATGTCAAACAAAAAAAAAATTAAATCGCAGATAAACTTATTTCTGATAAGTTTATTCCAGATAATCCTATTTATCTCAGATATCATCACTATTAATCTCATCCTTGAGGATTGGATCCCGCACTATGAGATTAATCTCATCTCTGAAAAAATCATCCGTAACAATCTCAGTCCTAATTCACACAACTCACACAACTTCATTTCTAGTAGTTAAAATTTAAATCACAAAACTGCCTCATCCTCAAAAATCTCGCTGTGGCTGTTTTTGCAAATTTGTGTTTACGTACATGTATTTGTGAGAATACGCTCGTAGGTTCCCTGTGCCCTCAATTCTAAAAGCTCTCACGTTGCAAGCAAAGTGCTCTGCCAGTCGAAGCACGAGGTGCTGCAACTAGCGAGGCGAAATGAAAGTGAAAAAGTTAAAATGCAAAGGCGATTAGAATTGCACGTTGTCAGTGCCGTGACGTGCCAGTCATGTAGATGAGCTCTGCGCTGTCTATTTAAGCTGCAGAAGTTTGACTCCGAAAAGCTCACACACAACTCAACAGCTCACTCAAGAGTCAAAGCATTCCCGAAACAGTCAGGCAACACCACAATGAGCAAGGTGAAGCACGCCGGATTCAAGGGCATCGAGATCTGCGTCAGCTGGCAGCCTGCCACCGACGGTGACATCCCGCCAAACGCTGTCGAGGCTGCTCCTGGCTGCTACGTTGTCCGAGCCAAGCTCGATGGCTTCTGGGTGCCGGGCCAGCTGTCTCAGGGCTGCACTGCTGCCTTCGTGCCCTATGGTGGCACAGAGCACTCCATCACGGAGTACGAGGTGCTGGTCCGCTCCGACATTGGCTGCTACGGCAGGGGCTTCAAGTGGGTGAAGGAGGAGGACGGCGACGTACCGAAGAAGGCGCTGGTGGCCGGCCGAGAGAAGAACGCGGAGCCGCTGTACATCGCTCGTGGCGAGGTAAAAACTGCAGTTTACTTAAGCCTGCGGACACCTTGAACTGCAAGGTGGTACATGTATATTAGTTATTGCGCTCAACATTGCTGTTCACTAATCTTTATGCAGGTCGATGGCTCCGTGTGCGTGGGCAAGGTGCACAAGAGCCGCCGCTGCGCCTACTTTCCGTACGGCGGAACCGAGCATAAGAGCAAGGAATACGAGGTTCTGGTGCTGGGAGCCTGAGAACTTTCACTAATAATGACTGTCGAGACGGCTGCGTATTATCATTAGGTCGTCTAAAGCAATATATACATGTACATCATGTAATTGGATTTAACAAACTTTGCAAAGTTGAGACTATTTTTCCTTTCTTGCACATAACTTGAGTTGTTATTTCAGCTTTGAAACTCAAGCGTTTCCGGATGTACATTTAGGTTTAAATCATTAGAGGCTGTATTCCCGTGTCTAACAGGATCAGACTGCGGCTGCTTTCCATATCTAACAGGATATCAGAGCGAGGCTGGTTTCCCATATCTAACAGGATCAGAGTGAGGCTGTTAATTCCCATATCTAACAGGATCAGAGTGAGGCTGCTTTCTCATATCTAACAGGACCAAAGTGAGGCTGCTTTCCCATATCTAACAGGATCAGAGTGAGGCTGGTTTCCCCTAACAGGATCAGAGTGAGGCTGGTTTCCCCTATCTAACAGGATCAGATCGAAGCTGGTTTCCCCTATCTAACAGGATCAGAGTGGGGCTGGTTTCCCATATCTAACAGGATCAGAGTGAGGCTGGTTTCCCCTATCTAACAGGATCAGATCGAAGCTGGTTTCCCCTATCTAACAGGATCAGAGTGGGGCTGGTTTCCCATATCTAACAGGATCGGAGTGGGGCTGGTTTCCCATATTTAACAGGATCAGAGTGGGGCTGGTTTCCCATATTTAACAGGATCAGAGTGGGGCTGGTTTCCCATATCTAACAGGATCAGAGTGGGGCTGGTTTCCCATATCTAACAGGATCAGAGTGGGGCTGGTTTCCCATATCTAACAGGATCAGAGTGGGGCTGGTTTCCCATATCTAACAGGATCAAAGTGAGGCTGGTTTCCCATATTAAACAGGATCAGAGTGAGGCTGGTTTCCCATATCTAACAGGATCAGAGTGGGGCTGGTTTCCCATATCTAACAGGATCAGAGTGAGGCTGGTTTCCCATATCTAACAGGATCAGAGTGAGGCTGGTTTCCCATATTTAACAGGATCAGAGTGAGGCTGGTTTCCCATATTTAACAGGATCAGAGTGAGGGCTACCCAGACCGGTGTCTAACAGACTTTCGTATCGACTTTGCTTTCACTTCTGTGTCCAATTGAATTTATATTAGAAGTTTTTTTCAATATTTTATAACACTTTAACAAGAAGCTGAAATTAATATCGCAAAAGAAAGATATTTCCTGTAATCAAAAGCAACCTCTAATAAATAAACAAGTGCCCAGTGTACCGATAAATATTATTAAGACTTTGATTATTAGCAAGTTATTATGAAAGGCGCTGATCTAACATTGGACCGTATATATTGTTTACCTTCGTTAAAAAATAGATAGAGCTTAGATAGAAAAAATACATATAAATAAACATTATTTAATATACTAAAATGCCAAAATAGTCAACTCCCAATTTGCTGATACAAGTAGTATAGAGAGGATGATAGGGAGACGGTGAGAGTGCATGGAACAGGGAACTATTGAAACTCGAATGACTATTTGATATAATATTCCTAACAAGCTAAAATTGCCACTTAATTATTACTGATTACATAAACAGTAGGTAATAACAGTAGTATGTCTTGGACATGCGGCCAACACTAGTTAGAATGTTTTACTTTCTTTCTAAAAACTTTGGGCCAACACGATAAAAATTGAATTATGGCGAGTTGGATTGGAAAATAAATTAAATAGAAGTTTGGATATAGAAAATTTAGGCATGAAAACTCGCCCACTTTATTCTGAATCTCAATGGAACTTTCTGTCTCGGTCAACCTCTGCCTAATAGTTTTATTATATTTAATATTAGTTAAGCCTCTATAGATCTATGATTCGTGTTGTATGGCAGTAATGAGGTCTACGACCACTGACTGCCACAAACTGACTTGCCGACTCCAACCCTAACCCTAACCTAAACCTTATCTTAAACCCTAACCCTAACCTAAACCTTAGCCTAAACCCTAACCCTAACCTAAACCTTATCTTAAACCCTAACCCTAACCTAAACCTTATCTTAAACCCTAACCCTAACCTAAACCTTAGCTTAAACCCTAACCCTAACCTAAACCTTAGCTTAAACCCTAACCCTAACCTAAACCTTAGCTTAAACCCTAACCCTAACCTAAACCTTATCTTAAACCCTAACCCTAACCTAAACCTTAGCCTAAACCCTAACCCTAACCTAAACCTTATCTTAAACCCTAACCCTAACCTAAACCTTAGCTTAAACCCTAACCCTAACCTAAACCTTATCTTAAACCCTAACCCTAACCTAAACCTTATCTTAAACCCTAACCCTAACCTAAACCTTAGCTTAAACCCTAACCCTAACCTAAACCTTAGCCTAAACCCTAACCCTAACCTAAACCTTATCTTAAACCCTAACCCTAACCTAAACCTTATCTTAAACCCAAACAAACCTTAGCCTAAAACCTAAACCCTAACAAACCTTAGCCTAAACCTAAACCTAAACCCAAACCTGCCTAACATAAACCCAACCCTAAATTCTCCGCAACCAAATGGCTGTCAGTGTCCCTAGCTGTTAAAAATAACCTAAAGTTTCAAATCGCATTCAGACAAAGTGCCATTTGCCAACACTGTCTGGCACTCGACTTTCCGGCTTGTCATCAGCCGGTGCAGCAGCCGGAGCAGCGGACAAGGCGGCATCGGCGGCCGGCTGGTCGATGCCGCTGGAGCTGCCAACAACCGACACGTTGTCGCGGGCGATGCCGTGAGCATCTCCGCTGGCGCCCTGCATCATAGCCTGCCACTGCTTGTGCGTCTCCTCAATCACGCCCAGCGCAAAGTCCCTGTCCCGAAATTCTCCATTAAAAGCGAATTCGTTCGCCGGCTTGCCCTGCGGCATTTTGTAGACGCGGAACCAGCGCCGCGTGGCGTCCAGGAATCCCGGCATGGCGCCCTCGATATCCGCCAGGCCGTTCAGCTGACTGGCCAGCGGGTCCTCGGCGTCGATTACGAGAATCTTCCAGTCGGTCTCGCCTTCATCGATCAGGCCCAGCAGGCCGAGCGGCTTGACGCGGATGACCGAACCGCGGGGGTGCACCTGCGGGAGAGGAGATTTTTTATTGGGATTTTGAAATGGGATTTTATTAACTGGGACTCTGAAGTGGGGATTTTTGATTGGGATTTTGAAATGGGATTTTATTAACTGGAACTCTGAAGTGGGGATTTTTGATTGGGATTTTGAAATAGTATTTTATTAACTGGGACTCTGAAGTGGGGATTTTTTATTGGGATTTTGAAATGGGATTTTATTAACTGGGACTCTGAAGTGGGGATTTTTGATTGGGATTTTGAAATGGGATTTTATTAACTGGGACTCTGAAGCGGGAATTTTAATAATTGGGATTCTGAAGTGGGGATTTTAGATTGGCGTTCTGAAGAGGTGATTTTTTATTGGGATTCTTTAGAGGGGATTTTTATTGGGTTTCTGAGGAGGGAAATTTTATTGGGTTTCTGAGGAGGGGATTTTTGATTGGGTTTATGAAGCGGGTATTTTATTGGGATACTGATGAGGGATTTTTGATTGGAATTACGAAGAGGGGATTTTAATAACTGGAATTCTGAAGCGGGGATTCAAAATGTAATTATGAAGAGGGGATTTTAATAACTGGAATTCTGAAGCGGGGATTCAAAATGTAATTATGAAGAGGGGATTTTAATAACTGGAATTCTGAAGCGGGGATTCAAAATGTAATTATGAAGAGGGGATTTTGACTGGAATCAGGGATTTAATTAACACATGCAATCACAGATTCAGGATCTGGGAAGTGTACAATCTGGGATCTGGGACGCATAATTCAGACATTCCAGCTCCCCAGACCACACAGCTGACCTTGGACCCAATCTCGCAGACGTCCAGCGGATCGTTGTCACCCTTGGCGCCGGTGCGCTCGTCCACGTGTCCGGGATCCTCCCAGGTCTGCGGCAGGGCGCCATAGTTCCAGATGTAGCCGTGGAATGGAAATACGTTATCAACGAATCGCAGAGCGCCCTTCTTGACGTCTTGCACAATCGGGTTCAGGCGCTGCTCCTTGCTAATCTCCATTTTGGCGTTGGTCCAACGAGGAATCTCAACGATCATGTTGAACTCTTTACTTGAGCTGTCGGCGTGCAGAGGAATGTCGTGGAATGCCGATAGAGGACCGTTAGGACCGGTGATGTACAACTTGTAGTCTGACGTGTACACGGATCCGCGTTCAATAATACCGTAGCGACCGGACATGGCTTTGGCTCCAGAAATGATAGACGATGCTAAATTTGGCGTACTCTGAAAGCTGCGAAGGCAACAACGTAGGTGGACTCTTCCTGACAGCAAGGCGAGGGCACTGATCACTGCAGTGTTAGGGAGTGTGCATATTTTTTTTCTCAAAAAACGCAATACTCCAACACGAGATTGATTTAGATTTTGATTTATTGAGGCACTAACAAATTAAGGTTTGTCAATAGTAATTAAATAATGATAATACCATTTCTATTACTCTATTTCTATTATTAATAGAATAAAAAAACTACTTACTTTAGAAATGCCGAGGCACGATTATAATAGAATGAATTCGGGCAGTAAGACGAGGCGACATAAAACCTACTACAGCAGGCAAGCGAGAGCAAATAGGTGGCTAACGTTAAGTTGCAGGCCTTTATGGTTAGAAGAGGGACAAGAAGGCCGAGAAGCTTAACGTTAGTGCGTTGTGCTAGCATCGGGGGCAGGAAGGGGGTTTACAGTGGAGAAGGAGGAGCGCTCTCAAGTGATAAATTCAGTTCAGGGTTAGAAAATCTAAGTGTACATCTCTTTGATTCACCCCGCCCGCCCCCCCCTTCAAGGCCAAATAGTTTTCTATCCCTCAGCTCAACGTTTTCCGTCTCCAGACCAACCCCCCATCCCAACAACCCGCGGCCTTTCACTCTGTACATTGGATCCTATCCTATATTTAGAATGTGGCGCTCACTCCCCCAAAACCTTTTTCTTACCCCTCCGTCCGCCAACCCTTTTACTATGCAAGCCGACGTCAGTCCAACGTATTGCATTAAACTGGTTTTATCTATTGCACTGTGGCTCCTTCGCTTGTCCAAGGCTTTTTCTTCGTATAAATTAAGATTAGAATTGTAACTGCTCTGCTCAACGGAAGTGTTCCATTAAAGAGAAAGGTCTGCCCGCCCAGGGACCTTGTACACGTGTACAGATTTGCGTCATCAGACCAAACTAGCTCAGAGTTCTGCTGATCCGAGGTAAAAGCTAGTTATTTCAACACAATCATCGCCAACATCATCAGGCAATGGTTGAATTTCAAAGCCAAGCTATGTCGAAGGCCTCTATTAAGGCCTACTTTATCGACAAAGAGGACAGGATTACAGAAATACGCCGATTTTCTGTATTGAATCCGCCCGACATTGCATGTCTGGTTGAAAAAGTTCGCGCACTATTCGATATCGACTCTTCGCAAAATGTCCGAATGCAGTGGCTAGGTAAGTGCGGTTATTTTAAATTTTAATCAAACTAACGCTTTCTATTGTACAATCCTAATCCTAATTAACACTTGCTTGATCGTCTCAGACTCCGAAAACGAACGAGTCACATTTTCAACTAGCGAAGAACTAGCGGACGCCCTGTCATCATCAGCAATAATTGATGGCAGCGACGATGATGGCACGCTTCGAGTGTACATCAGCTGCCCATCTCCGTTGATTCCTGCATCTAAAAACAGTGTGATCCACCCGGACATCCTGTGTGATGGCTGTAATCAGCCGGTTCGCGGCTATCGATTTAAATGCGTCATCTGCCAAGACTTCGATCTGTGCTGTCACTGCGTAGTAATTAATAGACACTGCGAGCACCCCATGATCATGCTACGCCGGCCCAAGGATCCATTCATCTGCAAGCTGAGCAAATGGAATCGAAGCCAGTACGCTAGACGGTGTAGGCAGGGCGTTAGTCAAGCCGCAGACGGAAGCGGAAGCGGCACCGGAAGTGTCGCCGGAGTTGGAACTTCCGGCGCAGCAGCAGTTGGATTAGGCGACTGTTCCAGTCTGCCCACAAACGATTGCTTGCGCGTATTGAAGCAACTAGAAGCGGCCGCTATGAAAGTGCTGCATCGTCAACATCATAGCAATATGTCGCAGTCGCAGACTCCTTGTCCATTCTCTGATGCGGCTATGATGGAGGAGAACCGATGCTCGATGCCTCGGCGCGACTCCATAGCCTCCAGCCTGGCTGGCGGTGGGCCCGACAGTTTTGTAGACTGCTCCGGTATGTTGCAGCAGCAGCAGCAGCAGGAGTCCAAGGCTAATCAAGAGTCCATCTTGAACTTTGTGCACAATATGAGCAACTCGTTGAATGCCCTGCTGCAACCGTTAGGCATTGAAGTGTCTTATCATCATCACTCACCGAGCTCTCCTGGGGCCGTTGCTACTCCTTCGGATTGTCCGTTGCAACGGCCAGAATCGTCCGCCGCAATGATGACGGATGAAACTCCACCACAGGCGCAACCGCAACCACCAACGCCGCCTCCGCCTCCATTGCAGCGACGACCTCTGTCTGACACTGTGGCCAAGTCTTTGTGCCAGATGCAAGCAATGGGATTCACAGATGAAGACGGTAGACTAACCGAACTGTTATTGGCTGCCAATGGCGATATCTCGCGCGTATTGGATGAATTGAGACAGAATTGAATTGATTAACAATACCAAGTGGTCAGTGCGAAACATCCCTGATATAGATCGTAGTAGATCAGAAGTTGAGTCCAGTACGAGTGTGTTAACGAGGATTTTTATCAGGAAAAAATTAAAAATGATTAGTAATACTTCCGATTTTTAAAGAAAATTCCTACTTCAAGTGCAGTTTATTTGATCTTTTGAATCTTCTATATTGTAAGCAAGTTTAAAATAAAGTACTACCCTGGCTTTTTTAAGCGTCAGGATTGCAGCATCATTTGGCATCCTGCGTTTAAATTTGGATTTAACTTGATAAATTTTGAAGTTTGAGGTTCAAAATCAAGTAAAATATCAACATAACACCTCTACCCTACCTTTACTCTGCTGAGCCTCTGACCCACAGAAGTTGCAGAAGTCTGCAGATTCCATGTATCCAGATAACTTAAATAGAAGTCTTAAAATTCCTAGAGTATTTATTATAATAATAGAATTATTGATACCCAGAAGGACATATCCAGCTAGGAAAAAATCTGTGGCCAAAATTAAGTTGATGTTATGATACGCGTTATGGAACAGTAACTCCAGAGTACACCAAGAGTCAGTCTGATGCAGTTTGTCGCATTTTTATATAATTATTATGACTGATGTGAGAATTATAAATTTATATCAATAATTTTGTTCAAGCTTGGTTCATTGAGACTTTGTTTTCTGCTCTTTGCTGTACATTCAAGTGTTGTCATTAATGTGTTTGTACACAATGTAACAGCGGATTGCATGGAAATCTTCTCTAGTGATCTGATTCTGGTATTTGCATATTTGAATTGTTTGTTTTGTTAATAACTTAATTTGTAAACAATTGACTTAACTGCTACATGTAAATGTCAGCCTTTTTGTGTAATGTGTAATTACCAAAACATGTCAAACAAGTTATTAATGTTAACGTTAATCAAATACGAATACAGAGTAATTGTCTTCAACTGGTTGATAAGCTATCCAAGAGGCTCAGCTGCAACTCTCTGCTGTGAATGATTAAAAAGTTTAATGGTGCTTTTAATGACTTTGCTCTTAATACATACATGTGCATGTGTATACATCAACAACATCGTCATTCGACTTTAAAGCTTCTAAGGTTAGCAACTACTTAAACAAACTGCTAGGGTACAAGTGCTGTTAAAGTCTACATTATACATGTATTTTTATTCATTAGTTACATGGCACTGATAGCACATTTCTAAATTCACCACGGGCAAAGTGGGTGGGTGGGGGACTTTTGAGGATACAAATTTCGTCTTCGCGAAATTTTCGCTGGGGCTCAGATATGCGGGGGCGTCGCATGCTGCAGGTGGGCAAGGGTCCAAGACTGATCCGCTTCTGCAGGGGATCATACTACGCCCCACTTCCTTTGCAATGATTTTGAGGATGAACAAGAAATTAATCGGAGTACTCGTAAAACAATTCTCAAACAAACTCGCTGAGAACTGTCGAACAAATTCACAGAGATATCCCCAAAGAACACTCGCAGAATCTCTCAAGAAACTCTCTGAGAACTCTCAATTAAAGAAACCCAAACTCTCTGAGAACTCTCAATTAAGGAAACCCAAACTCTCCGAGAACTATCAAACGAACTCTCTGAGAACTCTCAAAAGAAACTCAGAGGAGAGCTCCTCAAAGAAAATCTCTGAGCGCTCTCAACGAATTCTCTGAGAACTATCAAAGAACTCTCTGAGAACTCTATTTTTCTATATTTAGAAGCGCCAAGTCTTTATAGTATACAATCTAAGCCCCAACCATAAAGGGTAAGGAGCGCGTCAGGTACAAAAATAACTGCGCAATTTCTAGGAAACACTTGAATTATGCTGAGAGTTAGCAAGGCTCCTGAGGTTTAGCTAGCTGATATTAAAAGAATGCAAACGTACATACATGCATTGGACATTTTTTTCTTGGTGTACATGTAGAACTAGCTGCCAGAAGGGTATAGAGAGGTTGTACGAGTACTAGCAGAGAGCGTGTTATGAGATAAAGCGTTGTGATAACGTTTTTGGATTTTAACGACTCGTACTTACAGCTCACAACAAACAGATGCGACACGCATTAAGTACGCTTACTCTTGCATAATCCACTTTCGAATTTTGTATGCCAGCTTTAATAGGAAATCATATTAGGAATTGATGTATGTAGATTCCATATTTTATGATTTTAGTTGTCTTAAGTCAAGATTCCTGATGATGCCTCGTACTGGAACAATTGGTGTCATTGACTCCTCGAGCAAGACAATTAACTCTGCATTGCTTAAGTTCACCTAAGATGTAAAATGGGTGCCAGCATTAGCTGAGGTAATTGAGGGTGTGTTGACCCTCCAGTCCTTGGATTGAACAGCCGTACGCAGCCTTCAGATGCGCCCCGCAATAGCTGCGGCTGAGCTGTCGGTTGCACATCTGGCCATTAGGAGCAGGTGTAATAGCTATTATTTATTTCAAGATGATGACTGACTGCTTCAGAGACAAATTGAGGACGCCCAACAGTTTATGATTGTCCAGGTGTCTACTACACGTACATGCATATAGTTACCTGGTGATTTTCTAGAAAATGATTTTTTTGTGTATCGAGATATAATCTTTAATGAATTAAAAATGTATAAGGGCTCACTCTGATTCCCATAGGGCTCAGAATTAATAGAAAGAAACAAAAAAACTAAGACGGAGGACAATACATTTTATAATATATTAGTAACATTGACAATAATATAATTAAATAATTATACTTTAATTTCTTTAAGCATTGCCACACACACAAGAGGAATATTAAATAAAACAAATAAGTATATAGCTGGCGGCTTTGACAGACAATAATCGGAGTTAAACATTTAGTCTAATAACAATATAGCCAATATAACAGATAAATAAATCCTTCTTCAATTGAAACAAATAGGTCAAAATATTTCAAACAGGAAATGCATATATAAGACTAGAAAAGCACTTAGTTTTATTATAATAACGAACCAAAAGTAGGCATGCGATGCAACGTTGCTGTCGCAGTTACATGTACCCCAAGGAAGCGTTTGTTATAAAAAAGCGTCATTCCTACAGGTGAGCCTCGATCCTGGACAACAACAGTGCAGGTGCGTTTCCGACACCCAAAGTGGCACCCGAAATTGCTTGACAACGAAAAATACATCGATCGATGCTGAGTTATAAAGCGAAAAATTTTAAAACACTTTGACCAGACAGGACAGGAATAATAGCAGCATAATATAGTTTTATACTAATGAATGCATAAAACGACTAGAATTGTAACCGTATATATAGAAGAGATAAAAAAGTATGAAAGGCAAAAAACAGGTAAAAGAGAAGCAGTATTTTGGGACAGGTTCTCAAAAAGGCGCGCTTTAAAAACCAGCGGTAATAATCTTAGCTATAGTTTCGGAACAACAGTGATGGCTGGCCATAAAATGCGATTGAAATATGCAGCACTATACGTGTATATGACGATTATAAGTCGGTAGCCAAGTACGTAAGTAGGCAGATACGGATTTTAAAGTGTTAGCTACATGTAAAAAATAATTTGTACTAGCAGTTCCGTGTGGGGTAGCTATAATTGAATTGGTTGATTGGTTGACACTTTCAATAATTTACTATCATTAACACTTAACAGCTAACATTTCAATTTAGATTAAAATACAAGCTTAATATATGAGATGAATAAGAAAATATTGCAAATCAAATCAATTCAAAACAAATGCCCAATATTAGACGCATATTTTGTTGTTCTAAAATTTGCTTACTTGCTTGCGACTTTGCAGGCAACTACGAGCGTATATATCCATTATACTACTCGTAAAAATACTGAATGACCCTAATGTACGCCAGGCTGATATGTTGGAATGAACGATAACTAGACAAAGAAAGGCATCAATTCCAAGGTTTAGATTGAGGACCATTGACAGCTACGGGGACTCAGTTACATTTAGCTTAGTTAGTTGCAGGCTGCAAAACAAAGCGGCAGTCTACTCGTATCATGTCTATTCCACTGACGCACCCAGTTATGTATTCATTCCAACTCTCACACAGGTGTACAGCACGTCCCGATCTTCTAACCGTCTGGCATGTACACTCTCTGTGTCTTTGGGGTTGGCCCTTATGGGCAAGAATCGCACGATAACTCCCTATAGCTGGCCAATCCGATGCACAAGCCCGAAGCCATGTAATACAGCGTGCTACAGTATACTGTTCTGGTGTAAATAATTGCGTTAATTTCCCTGATAATAACGATGTTGATTCTGCTGTTGCTGCGGTTGCTGCTGCTGCTGCAGAAACAAACTCTGATGCTGATTCTGCTGTCGAACAGCTTGACCTCTGTGCAGCTCAGCTTGCATAGCGTTCAACGCTTTCAACAGTGACTCGCGTTCCCGTTTCAAATAGTCGATTTCGTCCTGGCACTGAGCCAATAGTTGATTTAATCGACCGTTCTCCTGCTGAACCGCTCGCCATTGCTGCTGCTGCTGCTGCGGCTGCTGTTGCTGCGGCTGCTGCTGGTAAGGCTGCTGCTGATGCAGCTGGCGCGCAGATCCCATGCGACCGACAGCCGATGCAGCACTGCGGTACTGAGGCGGCCTTGCCGGGGGCACCTCGCCTACACATTCATTAGGGGATATTAGCAATGCTTAGTTATGCATACAGTTTAGGTTAGGTTTAGCTAGTAAAAAATCTGCAGGGCGCCTTTGGGCCCTACCACAAGTCAAGTCGACAGTGGACCCGCAGCCAGCAATTGTAGGCAGGGATGACCTTCAAACGCGTGCATTGCGCAAGCCCCAGGCTTAACAACTTACTGAGCAGATGAAAGATCTCCTTCAAGTCGCGGTACAGACTAAGATGAGGCAGGTCGAGCTTCAATGGGGGATGATCTCCAGGGCAGGACAGATTGTTACAAGGTCGGTCCTCCTGCAAATTGGGTATTCGTTTTATTTGATTGCACTTAGTGGTGTAGTTTTGGCTTTTTTAGAAACGTTTTCTACCTTTTGTTGCGATTGGTTGCAGGCATTTGAAGGCGCTTGATTGCATTTAATGGTAACTGGTGGCATTCGCTAACAAAAAGTATAAAATAACATCAATGGCGTACCTTTAGTGCCAATGTAATCCGTTCGAGATCTAAGCGAATTGGTACCACAGCGTACAGCAGCTCGTCCTCGATGAACTCTGCAATGTTGGCCGCCGAGGACATCGCCAAATTGAAGCTGCAATCCCGCAGCCGCAGCTGCATGAGGCTGTCGCCAAGGAACTCGTCCGTCCGTCTGGAATCGAGAAACAACCGGACGCGCAGCTTGCCGCAGCCGCCACTGATGGTGTCGTTTGTAGTAGCGGACGAATCGCCGCCTGGAAGTTGAGCAGGAGACGCGGTCAGGAGGTCTTCGTAGTTCACATTGCCGGACTCGTGGATCAGCAAGTCGCGCGAGCTGATCTTGCAGAGACTTCCGCCGGCTTTGGCGTCGTAGATGGTTACAATTTCTGGCCAGGAGAGACTGAAGGTGACGCAGCTGACGGTGTCGCGGCATCGGCTTGAGCAGCTGCTGGCGCTCACAGGACTGTCCGGGGCGCCGCCAGCGGCAGCAGCTTGAGACTCGTCCGAGCCGATCAGATCGCTCAAAGCTGCCCTGGAGTCTGTCCTCAGCTGCTGCTGCTGATGCTGCAGGTTCTGCTGCTGGTCAGTCATTTCCAGTAGGAAACGAATCTGCTCGCTGCGCTCCAGCTCGGAGCTGATGCCGCTGGACATCGACAGGCGGTCCCAGTCCTCGCCGCCAATGCTGCTGCCGCCGCCGCCGGGGCCGTAGGACGATGCCGTATCAGAATCCGACAAGTTTCCTGTTGAGCCGTGACCTCCGACAGCTGCTCGAACCACCTTCTCGCCAAAACCTCGCACCTGACTGCCCAATTGACTGCCCAATTGGCTACCTAACTGACTACCAAACTGGCTGCCCAGCTTCCCGAGGAACGGGGCCGACATGCTGGGGTGCGGAGGTCGGCTCGGACTTGACGCCGTTGCCCCCGCAGATCCAGCATTCCTCGGAGGTGGCGTCAATGACGACGAGGCCGCATGCTGCGCCCTCAACAACGGCGACGGCGGCGGCTGCATCTGGACGCAGCTGACGTAGTCCGAGATGCGCAAAGTCCTCGGCTCGCCCGTTAGCTGATTCTGCGACGTCTTGCTAACGCTTGTCGAAGTTGCAGCTTCGGGCATCGCTGTGGACGCAGCAGCAGCCGCAGCAGCAGCCGCCGCCGCAGCCGCCGCAGCCACCTCAGTAACAGTTGGAGTCTCAGCCAAAGCTGGCATCACCAAACAGCAATCGAGCCGATCGAGAACGGCGCAAACATTCAGCGGAATCACAGGCGCCTCAGCGGAATCCGGCATCGTGGCAGCCGCTCCAACCACGGCGCTCCTGTCGGCGTCCACTTTAGTCAAACAGTCAACCAGATCTTCAAAGTAGCGCATTATGAACAGATACTGATAGTGGGTGGCCATCAGACGCATGCTGGGCGAGTGCAGCAGTGCTAAGCCGCACTCGGAGTCCACGAACAGCGACACAGGCGACGGTGCGTCCAAAGCCAGCTGCTGCTGCCTCGGTCGGCAGGCCTTGGCGCCGGCAAACTCGCTCCAGACCTGCTTGATCAGGACGCCCCAGAGGCGAGACTGGCTCGGCTTGCCAACGCGTGGCGCCTGCAGTCTGCGTCGCCAGTCTGTTACCCGCGGATCGCTGGCCGCGTGTGGAAATTCCGTGGCATTTCCGTGAGCAGCCGCTTGATCGCAACGATCGAGAGCCGCAGACAGGGCGTCGGACATGTCAGCGTGTGGACAGTTGCTGACTGACGCGGAGGTGGCCAGGAGTTCCAGGCTGTTTGGACGCTCAGGATGGTCAAGACGCTCCTGCTTGGCTGGACAAATCACCTTTTGAAAAGGTGCGTTGTGCTAGTCATAGTCTGTAGGTCTATGGGAATTTACTTCGTAGAAAAAACATTTGCTCCCGGTATAAAACTCACCCTGGGAAACGAGAACTCGGACAGGATGTCAACCGTTGGGTCCTCAGGTCTGGCACCATTGTCAGTCTGTAGTCGGTCCTAAGCAATTAGAAGTTTTTTTCACAATTGAAATCCGTGTTAGCTTTTCTAATGAAAAGATCAATGTATATTATAGATAGGCAACAGAAATACTGCAATGTGTTATTTAAAATGACATCAAATATCAATAGCACCAAAAGCCGACGTAGTTTAAAGAAAAGTAAGAAATATTATTCAACAATCACAAAAACTTTCTTTTGCCAAAAAACTCGTCAATTCAACATTTCCTCATTACCTTAAAGTCAACAACAGTTTAACTAATTAGTGTACTGAAATCACTGCAGAATAATATTGCAAGTAACAAATTATGAATATTTAATGCAAAACGATGCGACGCGCTAAAGAATTATGGCTATTGAAACCGATTTTAAAAAGCCGAATATAATACTCACTCACTCATTCACTCATTCACTCATTCACTCATTTCCTCACTCGCTCGCTCAATCACTCACTCTTATCAATGAAAATCATTTACGCGTACATCTTAAACACCAAGATTCAAAGTTGGTATCTGTCACAGGTCTTACGAATATTCAGCTAAAGAGAACAAAAATTATGAAAATATATATGAACGTAGCACAATTACGGAAAATAATTCAGTTGAAAAGCTGATGTTATTAATTGCTTACTAATGAGTTCTTTAAAATTTAAACAAAAATTCTCCCTCCCAAAATTCTTCATATCCCACTTAACTGTTGTACATTATATTTGTATCTTACACTATCATAGATGACATTGCAACTGGTGTTGTTGAACACTTGCAACGATTTATCCTTAAGTTTTGGGAGAGAAAGTGTTAAACATTATTATTATTATTATTATTATTATTGTTATTAATACTATTATTATTATCATTATTATTCTTATTAAGTCGGTTATACTTGGTTTTTTGTGCAGTGGCGCTATTGCTGTTAAATTGTTAAGGCAGAAGATAGGTAGCGGGTTACAGTGTCTGAGGTGTTCAAACAGTGCAAGCAAGGGTTGATTATGCATTTCTAGTCGCTTAGTAATTGCAATTATTAGGCTCGTAGCTATATCAAATCTAATGTGTGCATGCTATTAAGTGTGTACTTCTATTAACAGAGTGATTTGTTCACAGTCTGATCAACTTGACAGGGTTGATGATGTGTGAGGAATGTGATGCTGGGTCAGCCTCGAAAAATAGAGGGAACTGTATAAAGCCTAATAGTAGAGTTGCGTTGATGCTTGCAAACACAGAAAGCAACAATGAGAAGATTTTCTTGGGCAAAACGCAATACACAAATTTTAGTTCTTTTTAATTCAAAAGCAGGGCTTTGAGCGCAATTTTAGTAAAGTCAATGGATACGCGCTTTTCATTTTGGGTGAGATCGTGTTTGTTGGCTTGGAAAAAGTAGGATATTAATAAAAAGGGAGTTATTTGGCCCGATTGGGCGTGGGTAGGGAAGGGTGTAGGGCGGCTGGATTGAGGGTGGGTAGGAAAGGGTGTAGGGCGGCTGGATTGAGGGTGGGTAGGAAAGGGTGTGAAGGCGGCTGGATCGAGGGGTGGGTAGGAAAGAGTGTGAGGCGGCTGGATCGAGGGTGGGTAGGAAAGGGTGTGAGGCGGCTGGATCGAGGGTGGGTAGGAAAGGGTGTGAGGCGGCTGGATTGAGGGGTGGGTAGGAAAGGGTGTGAGGCGGCTGGATCGAGGGTGGGTAGAAAAGGGTGTGAGGCGGCTGGATCGAGGGTGGGTAGAAAAGGGTGTGAGGCGGCTGGATCGAGGGTGGGTAGAAAAGGGTGTGAGGCGGCTGGATTGTGCTGGAATAAATTACAAACAGCAGGCAGTTTCTATTAACTTGATAGTTATTCAACACACTTGTCTTTAATAAAGCGAAACACCAGTGCGTAGGATTGACAACTTATTGAAACCAGCAAATATAAAAACTGCTGTGCCTCACCAGATTCTTTGTAAGATTGGCAGCAAACGCGCTAAGCCAGATTATCGTATCCGTGTCGAGCCGAACGTGCATTGGGTTCAGATGAATGTACAAACTCGGAGAAGGGACTGGAAGAAAGGATAACAGAGAACATTTTAACGTATTTTTGTACTTCCACGAGTAATTTATTGCTACAAAGCAAATTTAGGTCTCAAACACTCGGCACTAGCCTACTGTACCTCCAACGGCGGCAGTAGTATTCGAAGCGCTGCTCGGACAATAATACTGAGTATAGTCGATATAAACGGACAGGCTGGAGGCCGGCAGCTGGTGCCGTCGCTTGTCAGTGCCGAGGAATGTCGCCGGCTTGCGCTGCTCGGCGAGGTTAGCGCTGGACGCAACGCAACTCATGCAGACGTCCTGCAGTCTTAGAAGGATGGCGCTCTCGCACAGCTGCGGTAGGTGCTGCTGCTGCTGCTGAGGATGCTGATGCTGTCGTTGTTTGAACAGATTGATTCGTTCACGCTGCCAGCGATAAGCTTTGGAGTGAATGTCGGTGAAATTTGGCCAATTCTTGGCTCGATCAGAGTCTGCGAGGGCCAGATTTCAATATAGAGATTTATATTCATTATCAAGATTTCAACCTATTGGTGTACTTTCATCTTGATGTACTATGTTTGTAAATGTACTTTATCCACATGAGAATATCTGTCCAGTTCTTCCCAACAGAAAACGCATTGCCATCCAGAGAACGAAGAATGCCGCCGAAAACTTCAACCAAAAAATCAAATATTGATTCAGATGAGCGGCAAAATTGCCAATTGCTGGTGAGGACGCGATAATCCTTAAACTATGAGTCTGTCGGATACTCAATACGCCTCTGCAATAGTGCTCAAATGCCGGTTAAATACTTAGGGATAGAGAGAGAGAAGAGCTGTGCTCTGTGCAAATCTAAAAGTGGGCAAACATTGCAGCTAACCGAGGTCTCCTGGGAGGTCTGGGTGGCTGCTGGCAATTACAATCCCACTCCCCCCCCCCTATTTTATTTTCCTTCGCCGCTGCGTCACCAGCCCCAGAATCCACTGTTTAGTATTGGCTATATAAAGTATAGTATTTTGCTGGCATCCTAAACCTAGCAGATTATATGCGATGACTGGCAGAATTACAGCAGCAATGAGCTCTGACCCCAGGGCTGAGCTACAGTCACGCATTTGAGCATGTCCGGCTGGGCATTCCAGCTGCGCATCTTTTATCGCTTCACGCTCGGAATGCGGCCTGTCACACTGGCTCTCAGGTCTCTCTGCGTGTCTCTGGCAGTCTATTGCCCTCACTCCCCTGCCTCTGGGCTCTTATTTCCCTACTCCATTCCCCTCTCTCCCTCTCCCTCTCGCCCTCTTCCCTTCCTCCTCTCTCTCTCTTCTCTCCTTCTCCCATACTCTCCGTCTCCCTCTCTACCTCTCGCTGATTTACCGTCTCACTTTACTTCATTCAGTAAACTTCTCAATAACTGCATGCGTGACTGACTTTTTGTCTGTCCGTCTGTCAGTCGATCATCAAAGAGATGCGCAATATTTTATCGGTTAGAAGCAGCGCGTTCGAACTTGAACAAGAACAAGAAGACTGGGGTATAGAGATCAGTAAGTGCAGAACAAGTACTCCAGCACTTTCTATATGTTTAGTCGTGTAAATTAGAATTTACTTGCTGAGAGATGGATTAGATAGATAGATAGATAGATAGATAGATAGATAGATAGATAGATAGATAGATAGATAGATAGATAGATAGATAGATAGATAGATAGATAGATAGATAGATAGATAGATAGATAGATAGATAGATAGATAGATAGATAGATAGATAGATAGATAGATAGATAGATAGATAGATAGATAGATAGATAGATAGATAGATAGATAGATACATAGATAGATAGATAGATAGATAGATAGATAGATAGATAGATAGATAGATAGATAGATAGATAGATAGATAGATAGATAGATAGATAGGTAGGTAGATAGATAGATAGATAGATAGATAGATAGATAGATAGATAGATAGATAGATAGATAGATAGATAGATAGATAGATAGATAGATAGATAGATAGATAGATACATAGATAGATAGATAGATAGATAGATAGATAGATAGATAGATAGATAGATAGATAGATAGATAGATAGATAGATAGATAGATAGATAGATAGATTGATAGATAGATAGATAGATAGATAGATAGATAGATAGATAGATAGATAGATAGATAGATAGATAGATAGATAGATAGATAGATAGATAGATAGATAGATAGATAGATAGATAGATAGATAGATATATAGATAGATAGATAGATAGATAGATAGATAGATAGATAGATAGATAGATAGATAGATAGATAGATAGATAGATAGATAGATAGATAGATAGATAGATAGATAGATAGATAGATAGATAGATAGATAGATAGATAGATAGATAGATAGATAGATAGATAGATAGATAGATAGATAGATAGATAGATAGATAGATAGATAGATAGATAGATAGATAGATAGATAGATAGATAGATAGATAGATAGATAGATAGATAGATAGATAGATAGATAGATAGATAGATAGATAGATAGATAGATAGATAGATAGATAGATAGATAGATAGATAGATAGATTGATGAAGCAGGGAACCCCGGGCCAGCAGCTCCAACAATGCGCGGCCTCTTTAAGCACTCTGTCCTAAATCTCTCGGTCAGGAGCCGCAGCTCCGGAAATTGACAAGATTGAGGACAAAGGGGTCGGTCCAGCAATGAAGACTGTTGCCCTGGGCAGTAGAAATCAATATTTACGAGGCTAAATATGCAAAATTTATTTCTTAGCTAAAGGGCAGTGCAGGTACTGTACTTACTAATATAAAAAACTCATTAATTTTTAATTATTATTTTTAATTTTTAAAGGTTGATTTTGAGTGTTTTGTTACAAAATTCTAGACTCAATAGCCATTGAGCTGTAAAAATGGAGTCCTGCTAAGTGTTAAGTAAGGCCCAGTGCGAATGATTAACACTATGTATGTGTAAATTTAGTCACAGGTGCTTCGGTGCAATTCTACCAATTTATCCAACTAACAAAAACTCACTTCCAGTGTAGAGTCAGCTATATTTGTCTGTTGTCTATAAAATTGGCTTTCTCACTATTTAGGTAGTTACAGGATGCTAATTGGCAAATAGTGTTGTCATAAATTTTGGAAGAGAAATTCACACTTGCGATGGTGGCGGTAGGGCTGCAATGCAGGATTTGCATTGTGACCAGTTTAGGATATTAAAGATTAATGTATGCAAATTAATGTAGGTTTATGAAATGGCGGTTTTTTTGGGAACAAGGTGGGATGTCAGTGGGTGGTGATCAGGGTGCGATGTCAATGGGTGGTGATCTGGGTTCAGGTTGGGAATCAGGGTTCAGGTTGGGGATCAGGGTTTAGGAATGGGGATCAGTGTTCAGGGATGGGATCAGGGTTCAGGGATGGGGATCAGGGTTCAGGTTAGGGATCAGGGTTAAGGGATGGGGATCAGGGTTCAGGGTTGGGGTTTAGGGTTGGGGATCAGGGTTGGGGATCAGGGTTCAGGGTTGGGGTTTAGGGTTGGGGATCAGGGTTGGGGATCAGGGTTCAGGGTTGGGGTTTAGGGTTGGGGATCAGGGTTGGGGATCAGGGTTCAGGGTTGGGGATCAGGGTTCAGTTGGGGATCAGGGATCAGTGATGGGGATCAGGGATCAGTGACGGGGATCAGGGATGGGGATCAGGGTTCAGGGATGGGGATCAGGGTTCAGGGTTGGGGATCAGGGTTCAGTTGGGGATCAGGGATCAGTGATGGGGATCAGGGATCAGTGACGGGGATGAGGTTACTAAGGCCATAAAACTCGGGCTACTCACCGAGCTGATGCAGAGGATAAAAGTCGACGCCGAATCGCAGCAAAGTGAGCTGAATTGCTCCGTTGGCAACAGAATTTGCGCTCAATTTCGTGTCTGTGTGGCAGAAATCAGCGGTGGGGCGAGGTGGTTGCAGTGATCAGATTTTGGAAGAGAAATCAGAGCATAAGGCCTGAGATTTGATGAATTGATGTACAGACCAGATAAATTTATTGCAAACAAATTCAATTCTATTCGATAGAAAGACGAAAAAGAAGGATAAAAGCGGGTAGATATGGAGGAGGATACAGGATGCATATTTATATACAAATACGAGAGGTACAGATGTACATGTATATGAGACAGGAGCGAGGCGAGAGAGGGGAAAGGGGAGATAAAAGAGAGAAGAGAGAGGAGAGAGAGATGAGAGAGAGGGAGATAGGAAAGAGAGAAATAGGAGAGGGCGATAGGAGAGAGGGGGGAGACAGGGAGATAGGAGAGGGAGATAGGAGATAGGGAGATAGGAGATAGATGGAGAAAGGAGAGAGACAGGGGAGAGGGAGATAGAAGATAGGGAGATAGGAGATAGGGAGATAGGAGAGGGAGAGATAGGCGAGAGGGAGCTGGGAGAGAAGGGAGATAGCAGGGAGGGAGATAGGATAGGGAGATAGGAGATAGATGGAGAAAGGAGAGAGAGACAGGGGAGAGGGAGATAAAAGATAGGGAGATAGGAGATAGGGAGATAGGAGACAGGGAGATAGGAGAGAGAGATAGGAGACAGGGAGATAGGAGAGAGAGATAGGGGAGAGAGAGATAGGAGACAGGGAGATAGGAGAGAGAGAGATAGGGGAGAGGGAGCTGGGAGAGAAGGGGGATAGCGGAGAGGGAGATAGGAGAGAAATATTAAAAAAGGAAAGTGATTCACAGATCTAAACTAAATCCATCAGTTCGTCAACTTTAAATTTTGGTACAGGTTTATCGACTACTAGGTCGATCGCCGATATGTATCGTAAATAAGTTTCTGTACTACTAGTAGTAAAATAAGTCAGTTGATAACTGAAGCTGGAAATAAGCCCTACCCATTATACCGCTAAACTCCCACAACCCACGCCATAATCAATTAAAGTACTTATTCTATACGCTAGAAAATAGCCAGCGATTTCCAATTATGTGATGCAGTCATGCAAAATTGCACCTGCACTAATAAAAAATTTTGCTCAGGCTGTTTATTATAACTGCTGCCCTGTTTGCTAGGGTACAAATTTAACCAAACTGTTTATCTGCTTATTGAAACTGCAATGACGAGTGAGAGAGGTGCTTGGGAGTGCCCAGTACTCTGTTATGCGTTTGAGCACCTGAGCTGGCCATTAATTTAGTCCCACTCCCTTACAAAATTCCATCCCAAATTTAAGAATATCTTCTAGGCTAAATTTACAGCCAAAGCGTTGCTGATTACAGCCTCTGACATCTGCGTCTACCTTGCCCTCCCTCTCCTATCTCAATCTCTCCTATCTCCCTCTCCTATCTCAATCTCTGCTATCTCCCTCTCCTATCTCCCTCTCCTATCTCCCTCTCCTATCTCAATCTCTCCTATCTCCCTCTCTCCTATCTCAATCTCTCCTATCTCAATCTCTCCTATCTCAATCTCTCCTATCTCCCTCTCCTATCTCCCTCTCCTATCTCCCTCTCTCCTATCTCAATCTCTCCTATCTCCCTCTCCTATCTCAATCTCTCCTATCTCCCTCTCTCCTATCTCAATCTCTTCTATCTCCCTCTCCTATCTCCCTCTCCTATCTCCCTCTCCTATCTCCCTCTCCTATCTCCCTCTCCTATCTCCCTCTCCTATCTTAATCTCTCCTATCTCCCTCTCCTATCTCCCTCTCCTATCTCAATCTCTGCTATCTCCCTCTCCTATCTCCCTCTCCTATCTCCCTCTCCTATCTCAATCTCTCCTATCTCCCTCTCTCCTATCTCAATCTCTCCTATCTCCCTCTCCTATCTCAATCTCTCCTATCTCCCTCTCCTATCTCCCTCTCCTATCTCAATCTCTCCTATCTCCCTCTCCTATCTCAATCTCTCCCATCTCCCTCTCCTATCTCCCTCTCCTATCTCAATCTCTCCTATCTCAATCTCATGATTTGAACTCTCTCCTACCTCTTCATCTCCCTGCCACCCATTCAAAAGTCTTGAATCAAACACAGCATTCCTCACCAGCGTTGCTGTCCTCGCAAAAGTGCAAATCAACTCGGCCAGTGTGCACATGATAAGAAGTTTCTGAGACGTCATATTTTCGAAAGATTCTCTCGGCGGGCCCCAGAGTGTCGATGTCAACTTCTGGGTTGCCTGCGGCGCTGTGAGTGGCTGAGGCTGCGTTTGATGTTGCCGCAGCGACGGAAGAGGAACTTCTAGTGTGGCCCTGCGTGATTGGTCGGTTTGGCGTGCGGCGACTCAATATGTGCACTATTTGTGCGTACTAGTGAGATTGTTAGTGACCAAGGGGCGCCAGCACCAAGGGGCTTTAGCACCAAGGGGCGCCAGCACCAAGGGGCTTTAGCACCAAGGGGCGCCAGCACCAAGGGGCTTTAGCACCAAGGGGCTTTAGCACCAAGGGGCTTTAGCACCAAGGGGCGCCAGCACCAAGGGGCGCCAGCACCAAGGGGCGCCAGCACCAAGGGGCGCCAGCACCAAGGGGCGCCAGCACCAAGGGGGGCCAGCACCAAGGGGCGCCAGCACCAAGGGGAGCCCTCAATTCTACAATCGTCAGGGGGTGTAGCCTAACTACGTTTCAGTGAAATTTAAAACACCCGAAAACTCGGGCATAAATAGCTAGCAGGTGCACTACCGGTAGTTGAATGAGTCTGAGTCTTGCTTGCAACTCCAAAGAAACAGTGCACAACAGAAACCAACCTGGGGCCTGTGTTTGATGTCGCCGACAGCAGCGCCTCTGCTGGCAGCCTGTTGTTTAGCTGTGGCCTTTTCAATACAGGACTGCAACGACTTGACAAACAGCACTGTAGCCTCCAGCTGCGAGACCGTCAGCACCCACAGCAGGTCGTCCAGCAGCAGCTCGAGTCTAGTGGCCAATATTCTCGAATCTGAGTGAAGATTTAAACATCAGTAATTAATTAATGCGTGTTTATTGTCAACTGAAAGCGGATGTCTGTGATTCTTTTTCTAAAAAAAATTGATTGGAACAGAGTGGCTTTAGTCATTCGAGCTTTGCAACCAAAACATTCAAGTGCAGAAAAGTGCAGCGAAGGAGAGAGAGAGAGAGAGAGAGAGAGGGTGGCAAAAGCAGGATGGCTTCTGAGCTGCCGCGGGGGAGGCTTCCCCAGAGGGGAGACAGGGGAGAGGACGAGCTGATGATTTTGAGGGATTTGGACCGCTTGGCTCACATGTGAGAGAAAGCGAGAGAGAGAGGTGAGCCAAGAGTGAGGGAAGCGGGTGGCAGACGACACGACAGCTCAAACAGAGAATGTATCACACTGGTCGCATCTCTCACAAGAGCTCTCAGAACTACCCGCAACCCTTTCCTTTCCTCCTTGCTGAATTCTTGACAGCAAACGGAAGTGGAGAAAGAGCAGAAGATTAAAACACACAGAATTCGCCGTGCAGCGGGGATTTCTAGGAATTGAATCAGGATAAAAGCTCTGGTGGAAATTTATTGAATAAACAGAAGTGAGAGAGCATGCAGCTCAATGAGAATTGATACTGGTAATGCTGTTATATGCTTGGAAAGAGCTTGGAAGGAATAGGGGAAAACTGAATTCCTTCCTGACGAGGACATCGATAAGGAAGAAGAGAGAGAAAGAGAGAGACTAAGGGGATTGGGGATGCGGATTTGCTGGGTTACTGGTCTGGCCTTACTCTGGGATTTTGTGCCCACCTCGTCCGTAAACGACCCTATGCCCTCTAAACCCCTCACATAGAAACACACTCTGTCTTCATTTCCTGAATTAAGGTCGACGCCAAGCAGTCAGGGTAAAAAATATCGAGCTTAAATATTCAGGGCAGCGAGGCGGTATCAATAATCTAAATATCGTACTCGCACAGTGGCTAGACGTCATTTTGTTTGAGTACCAGGGGCGCCAGCACCAAGGGGCTTTAGCACCAAGGGGCTTTAGCACCAAGGGGCTTTAGCACCAAGGGGCTTTAGCACCAAGGGGCTTTAGCACCAAGGGGCTTTAGCACCAAGGGGCTTTAGCACCAAGGGGCTTTAGCACCAAGGGGCTTTAGCACCAAGGGGCTTTAGCACCAAGGGGCTTTAGCACCAAGGGGCTTTAGCACCAAGGGGCTTTAGCACCAAGGGGCTTTAGCACCAAGGGGCTTTAGCACCAAGGGGCGCCAGCACCAAGGGGCGCCAGCACCAAGGGGCGCCAGCACCAAGGGGCGCCAGCACCAAGGGGCGCCAGCACCAAGGGGCGCCAGCACCAGGGGCGCCAGCACCAAGGGGCGCCAGCACCAAGGGGCGCCAGCACCAAGGGGCGCCAGCACCAGGGGCGCCAGCACCATTTGGGGAATTCATAAGGAAGAGTGTGTCTATCAAATTTGCGAGCAAAGAAAGAACTCGCAAAGCTTTTAAAAGGTAGAGTTTAAATTACACTGTTAGGTCAGCTCGAATTCGAGGAGAAACAATCAACGGTTTTGGACTATGCTGTGGTAAGTCACTGAACAGCAATTCTTGTAGCATGTATGTACGCTAAGCTACCAAAAGTGCAGACTCATGTCTCGTATGTATGTAGTGCAATAGTCAGACGGGTCGCAGCGACCCATGTGCATGCAGAAAAAACACAACTAAGCCTATTGGAAAAAATATATGCGCACACAGGAATCCCCCAACATCGGATGGGGGGAAAGTTTTGAGCGGACCTGCAGCGGGAAGAGTGCCCCGAATAGCAAATAAGCTAGAGCTCCCAGTTGTCGCCCGAGCGAATATTGATCAAATTTGAGTTGTTATCTTTTTTTCTACGCTTTTATCCACTTTGCTCGACCAAATCGAGAGAACTTCTGCACGGGATACTTAGTCATAAATTTGCTGGAGGGAAAAATAAGGAAGTAATAAACATAGCAATAATTCCATATTTCCTTATTTCCATAGCATAATTTACATGTCTCTGGTCTCAGGATAAAAGTACACTTGAGCAATATTGGTGTCCAAGGCAGAATATATTTTATAATGCATCATTTTTAACAAGAGTTTAGCATAAGGGATTTATTAGTATTCATATTTTTAGGAGAAATCCGGAAAAAATTAAAAGCTATTTTTAAGGTGAATTAAATATTTCATCTTTGAATCCTTGATAGTGTAGATGGGGCTGAGAAGTTGGATAATTTATTTAGCGCACTGGTTGGTGGTAAAGCAATGTAAATTAGCTCACTAATTAAAAGGACTGGTTTTAAAAAGTCCTAAGATAGATGGTCAGTTGGGGTAAAGGCTATAAATACTCGCTGTGTCCACCAGTGTGCACTTAATGTCCACGTAAGGCACAAAAACAACAAAGATGCTTTGATAAACTTTGGCAATTGGAAGTGGCAGAAATTTGGACATTGGGCTGAATTTACGAGCGGCTATAAATAGACGCTGCGAACCTCAATGTACATCAATGTACAGTCTAGTCATAAAAACATTAAAGAAAAGATTCCCGCAGTGAGTTAGGTGGCTTGGAGTTTGGGGAGACGGGATAGGCTTGGGTCGTAAATTGGAGTGCAGCTAAAAATAGACGCTGTCTACATCATTGTACACGTAAGGGAAAAGAAAACCACCAACAGTGAGGTGTCTGGACTTGGGGGTTAAGCTGGAAGAATCTTGGATGGGTGCGGCTATAAATAGGTACAATGTACACCAATGTACATCTAGACAGCTATAAAGACGACCAATTGAGCTCCAAACTTTAACACTACGGAATTAAACCAACCCTTCTTTTCCAATTAAACAATAAACTGGCTAATTAAGTTGCGATTCAAATATAAAACGTACCAGAGAGGCGCTTTTTCATCGCCATCCGTATCCGCGACGCGTTTGTCACCAATCTGACGATAGCATTGTTCCCGCCGGGCACGCCAGCTTCGATTCGGGTGGTATCCCAGACCATCTCTTTAAATAGCAGGATCTGGTCGTGGGCTCGATCGCGCAGGTAAGTGAATTTTAATTCGCCTTGCGCCCAATTGGCCATCACGCTGTAGAGGTGAAGCTTTGATAGCTGAAATTTTGGGCGATATGGTGGCAATGTGGAAGACGACTTAATTTTGGAGCCCCCAGTCCTCCCCTGGCATCAATTTTGGCCCTTCTAACATTATCTGAGTAGGCCAGGCAGTTAAAACTGTAGAACCATGCATGCATATTCAACCAGCTGCAGGTATCCTTAGCCCACAACCCCCCTCATGGAGAATAATTCCTAGTTTATGAACAATGTACACATTCCTTTTCTAGCTGGTTGCATTATAAAGGCTTGAATGATTATCCTGCCTCACGTAGCCAACCCCAATCCAATCTCTCATGCCTAAGCATTTCCGCAGGACCAACCAACCGTCCGACAGGTGCAGCTTTGGTCAACAATTTCCCACTGCCTTAGTCTAGCCTACATGAGCATAGCCCGTGAAATATGGCTAAAGCAATATAATAAATGAGAGCTCTCCATCCATTCAGGGCCCAGGTTTGACTTGCACTCGAGGAAAAGGCTGGCTGTGCCTACGCGGCAGTGAATAGATATGGGAATAATAGCTATCAATACATACCTACGTAGGCAAAGGATATAATGTAGGAGGCTGGGGCTAGGCATGGAAACTGGGCAGACACCAAATTTTCTATTGGGGGGCTGGTAGCTGTGGAACTATCCTCATGAAAATCATTTCGCCTCAAACCGTCTCATTTGGCGCCTCACTGTCTCATTTGGCGCCTCACTGTCTCATTTGGCGTCTAACTGTCTTATATATGGCACCTCATCTCATTTGGCGCTTCACTGTCTCATTTGGCGCCTCACCATCTCATTTGGCGCCTCACCGTCTCATTTGGCGCCTCACTGTCTCATTTGGCGCCTCACTGTCTCATTTGGCGCCTCACCATGTCATTTGGCGCTTCACTGTCTCATTTGGCGCCTCACCATGTCATTTGGCGCCTCACCATGTCATTTGGCGCCTCACTGTCTCATTTGGCGCCTCACCATGTCATTTGGCGCATCACTGTCTCATTTGGCGTCTAACTGTCTTATATATGGCGCCTCACTGTCTCATTTGGCGCCTCACTATCTCATTTGGCACCTCACTGTCTCATTTGGCACCTCATTGTCTGTTTTGGCGCCTCACTGTCTCATTTGGCGTCTAACTGTCTTATATATGGCGCTTCACTGTCTCATTTGGCGCCTCACCATGTCATTTGGCGCCTCACCATGTCATTTGGCGCCTCACTGTCTCATTTGGCGCCTCACCATGTCATTTGGCGCATCACTGTCTCATTTGGCGTCTAACTGTCTTATATATGGCGCCTCACTGTCTCATTTGGCGCCTCACTATCTCATTTGGCACCTCACTGTCTCATTTGGCACCTCACTGTCTGATTTGGCGCCTCACTGTCTCATTTGGCGTCTAACTGTCTTATATATGGCGCCTCACTGTCTCATTTGGCGCCTCACTATCTCAGTTTGCGTCTCACTATCTCATTTGGCACCTCACTGTCTCATTTGGCGCCTCACTGTCTCATTTGGCACCTCACTGTCTCATTTGGCGCCTCACCATCTCATTTGGCGCCTCACTGTCGCATTTGGCGTCTAACTGTCTTATATATGGCGCCTCACCATCTCATTTGGCGCTTCACTGTCTCATTTGGCGCCTCACTATCTCAGTTTGCGTCTCACTATCTCATTTGGCACCTCACTGTCTCATTTGGCGCCTCACTGTCTCATTTGGCACCTCACTGTCTCATTTGGCGCCTCGTTGTCTCATTTGGCGCCTCACTGTCTCATTAAGCGCCTCACTATCTCATTTGGCACCTCACTGTCTCATTTGGCGCCTCACTGTCTCATTTGGCGCCTCACCATCTCATTTGGCGCCTCACTGTCGCATTTGGCGTCTAACTGTCTTATATATGGCGCCTCACCATCTCATTTGGCGCTTCACTGTCTCATTTGGCGCCTCACTATCTCAGTTTGCGTCTCACTATCTCATTTGGCGCCTCACTGTCTCATTTGGCGCCTCACTATCTCATTTGGCACCTCACTGTCTCATTTGGCACCTCACTGTCTCATTTGGCGCCTCACTGTCTCATTTGGCGCCTCACTGTCTCATTTGGCGCCTCACTGTCTCATTTGTGCGCCTCACAACATAAATTTTGGCTTCAATGAAGGCACTTCCACTCCATAAGTCGTTCGGAAATTCAAAAGTGCAAACAGTAATTTTGCAGCAAAAAGTCACTTATAGATTTCTCTTATATCTTATTTGATGTCCGCAAACTCTAGGTATTAAAAAGGAGAGTTTAAAGTTCTATTATATGATATATTTTATTTTTTCGTTAAATCTCGTACAAGTCCGGATCGAGTAAATTGATGTGCTTTAGGTTTTTAATAAGTATGGGTTTCTCCATCACCCTGACTGTGCCTGTCAATTTGCATTCTGCCATGCGTGTTAATTCTTTAAATCCATGTCATTATGCCTCTGTAGGAAGCTGTTTTTCGGTTACTGTACACTTTAGATCAAATTATCTGCGAGCGGGTTTTGTCAGAAAGGGGCGGAGCTGGTTTTGAGTTTGACGGATTTCTAATTAATCCTCAGTTTCGGGGAACTCGCGACCCCCCCCCCCTAGGGAGTTATCATCGTTCTAAAATCGCGTTCTAAAAATGATGAGAATTCGAATCGAATGGTTAATAGGAGTTATGAGCGAGAGGCCACGCCCTTGCCAGAATCTGTAAACCTGTCTGTCTCTCCTGATGCTTACAGGGTTGATTGATATTTTTTAAGGTGGGTATTCTTTAGAGGTAACGCTAAGTCGCTTTGTAACCGCCATAATGGATAGATCTGATGCCGTAGTGGATAGATCTGATGCCGTAGTGGATAGATCTGATGCCGTAGTGGATAGATCTGATGCCGTAGTGGATAGATCTGATGCCATAGTGGATAGATCTGATGCCATAGTGGATAGATCTGATGCCGTAGTGGATAGATCTGATGCCATAGTGGATAGAACTGATGCCATAGTGGATAGAACTGATGCCATAGTGGATAGAACTGATGCCATAGTGGATAGAACTGATGCCATAGTGGATAGAACTGATGCCATAGTGGATAGAACTGATGCCATAGTGGATAGATCTGATGCCATAGTGGATAGACTGATGCCATAGTGGATAGAACTGATGCCATAGTGGATAGATCTGATGCCATAGTGGATAGATCTGATGCCATAGTGGATAGATCTGATGCCATAGTGGATAGACTGATGCCATAGTGGATAGAACTGATGCCATAGTGGATAGAACTGATGCCATAGTGGATAGAACTGATGCCATAGTGGATAGAACTGATGCCATAAGTGGATAGAACTGATGCCATAGTGGATAGAACTGATGCCATAGTGGATAGAACTGATGCCATAATGGATAGAACTGATGCCATAGTGGATAGAACTGATGCCATAGTGGATAGAACTGATGCCATAGTGGATAGAACTGATGCCATAGTGGATAGAACTGATGCCATAGTGGATAGAACTGATGCCATAGTGGATAGAACTGATGCCATAGTGGATAGAACTGATGCCATAATGGATAGAACTGATGCCATAGTGGATAGAACTGATGCCATAGTGGATAGAACTGATGCCATAGTGGATAGAACTGATGCCAAGTGGATAGAACTGATGCCATAGTGGATAGAACTGATGCCATAGTGGATAGAACTGATGCCATAGTGGATAGAACTGATGCCATAGTGGATAGAACTGATGCCATCGTGGATAGAACTGATGCCATAGTGGATAGAACTGATGCCATAGTGGATAGAACTGATGCCATAGTGGATAGAACTGATGCCATAGTGGATAGAACTGATGCCATAGTGGATAGAACTGATGCCATAGTGGATAGAACTGATGCCATAGTGGATAGAACTGATGCCATAGTGGATAGAACTGATTCCAAGTGGATAGAACTGATGCCATAGTGGATAGAACTGATGCCATAGTGGATAGAACTGATGCCATAGTGGATAGAACTGATGCCAAGTGGATAGAACTGATGCCATGTGGATAGAACTGATGCCATAGTGGATAGAACTGATGCCATAGTGGATAGAACTGATGCCATAGTGGATAGAACTGATGCCATAGTGGATAGAACTGATGCCATAGTGGATAGAACTGATCCAAGTGGATAGAACTGATGCCATAGTGGATAGAACTGATGCCATAGTGGATAGAACTGATGCCATAGTGGATAGAACTGATGCCATAGTGGATAGAACTGATTGCCAAGTGGATAGAACTGATGCCAAAGTGGATAGAACTGATTCCAAAGTGGATAGAACTGATTCCAAAGTGGATAGAACTGATTCCAAAGTGGATAGAACTGATGCCAAAGTGGATAGAACTGATGCCATAGTGGATAGAACTGATGCCATAGTGGATAGAACTGATAAAGTGGATAGAACTGATGCCATAGTGGATAGAACTGATGCCATAGTGGATAGAACTGATGCCAAAGTGGATAGAACTGATGCCATAATGGTTAGAACTGATGCCATAGTGGATAGAACTGATGCCATAGTGGATAGAACTGATGCCATAATGGTTAGAACTGATGCCATAGTGGATAGAACTGATGCCATAGTGGATAGAACTGATGCCATAGTGGATAGAACTGATTCCAAAGTGGATAGAACTGATGCCATAGTGGATAGAACTGATGCCATAGTGGTTAGAACTGATGCCAAAGTGGATAGAACTGATGCCATCGTGGATAGAACTGATGCCATAGTGGATAGAACTGATGCCATAGTGGATAGAACTGATGCCATAGTGGATAGAACTGATGCCATAGTGGATAGAACTGATGCCATAGTGGATAGAACTGATTCCAAAGTGGATAGAACTGATGCCATAGTGGATAGAACTGATGCCATAGTGGATAGAACTGATGCCATAGTGGTTAGAACTGATGCCAAAGTGGATAGAACTGATGCCATCGTGGATAGAACTGATGCCATAGTGGATAGAACTGATGCCATAGTGGATAGATCTGATGCCATAATACCGTAAATGAGCCTTTAGCAACGAACCTCAATATCGGCCCGGAAGGCCTTGGCAGCAAAAACAATGTGCACCGAGTTGACTGTGACGTCCATACCGTCGATCACTTTGTCGGCAAATCCGTACTTTTCAGTTTTCTCTTTACCCGAAGTGTCGTTACTTCCGGTTGCAGCTCGTCCACCAGGCGGCGGCGGGTTTTCCACTGCTTCAACCTCGACCAGGACTTGGTCCAGTCTGAGACAGAGTGGCACCTTTTTCAGCTTGGTCCATTGGCACCTGATTGCCACCCGATTGCAGCGAGCCGAGCGCAGGTAGAGCCAGGCTGGAAGGTCGAGCAGTTCGGTCATGGCCGCCCTGTCCAGCTCCAGGTTGGTGAGTTCGCCTTCGCCCCTGATGAAACTCAGCTTCAGCTGCTCGGGTGACAAGTTTTTGGCGAATCTGCGTGTGCGGGCGAATTTTCGAGTTAATTGAGTTCCGTTAACTCGTGTCTTGTTTCTTTATAACTATGCCTCGAAAAAATTGATTAATTTGCATCGAGAATCGCTTAATCGCTAATAATAATTGATTACACCTGCCTCAATTGGGCCAGATGTACAGCAACCCACAGCTCAGCCGCAGCTATTGCGCAGCGCATCTGAAGGCTGAGTACGGCTGTTCAGTCCAAGAACTTGGGGGAGGGGGGTCGCCACACACAGCTAATGCTGGCACCCATTTTACATCTGGGTGAACTGAAGCAATGCAAAGTTAAGTGTCTTGCTCAAGGGCACAAACTGTTCCGAGTTGATTGAGAATCGAACCCCCGACCTTTTAGTCGCAAGTCCGACGCTCTGGCCACTAGGCTACAACACTGTTAAAGAAGAATTAATGTAGTAGCATTGAAGAATTAATCCGCCTATAAATTAGTACTTGTAAATCTTTGTACTTTTAATTGTATACACAGTTCTTGGTTTATCTAGACAGAAGTATCAAGAGAGGCGTTTAGATGCACTCGTACGTAGCAAACAGTTCAAAATGATTAACGATGTTAAATAAAATGTCTATGAGTAGTCAGCAGTCGAAAATTGTACGCGTACATCGTTTTTTTAACGCTGAATAAAAAAATAAAAAAATTTCGGGTTTGTGAATTTTCGGATTTGTGAGATTTTCGGTTTGTGAAATTTCGGGTTTATGAAAGCGCCCCCAGGGGGGGAGGGGGGTCACGACTCCCCAAAATATATGGCCACCAATTCAAAGCTGCTCTCCCGCCTCCCTGCTCCAATGTTAACAGTTCCCCAACAACTAATTTGGCCCCCATGAAACCAAAGCCAAAAAATGAAATGTAGAATTTAAATTAGCTGAAGAACCGCCCCCCCCCGAATCAGGGTGGTACGAGTGCAAGATCAGAGAGTACGATGGAGAACCAAGAAAAATCTAGTGGCGAGCTGAAAGAACGATGTAGAAGTGAAGCTGAGCCAAGGAGACTGAGCAGAGCAGTTTCAAAGATTGAGTTTCAAATTTTTTATTCTAGATTCTCAGAATGACGCGTTCATGCATATTTCATCAGCTGAGCCGATGGATGGCTTTGGGGCATGTTGTAATCCAAGTTATTTATGGTTGAAATATCTGTACTTTAAGATATATGTTAGTTTTAAATCTGAGTATAGCATTTCAATGAAATATTGCTCTCGGTTTTTATTGAGTCATTTTCCTTTAATAATCTGAAATCCTGACAGCATGACATGCGATATGTTTGCTCTATATGATGGGTTGGCAAACTTTTTTTAAACTCAAGGGCCAAATAGAGAGCCCAGCGCATGACTGCAGGCCATAGGAGGGAGAGAAGAGAGAAGAAGATTAGTAGAAAGGAGATGCAAGGAAATAAAGGAGAAGAGAGCTGGAGATGAAAGAGATTATCAGATAAATAGGAGGGGAAAGAAAGAAGGCGAGAGGAGAAGAGAAATAGGAGAGAGATAGGAGACAAGAGAAGAAGAGAAGAGAGCTAAGAAGAGACACAAACCTTAAGCATGCTGGATTGCTATTATGAAGTTTTAAAAAACCCGAGGGCAAGATAAGAGGTTTTGTGACCACATTTGGTCATCGGCCAGCATTTGTCAATCCTTGCTTTATATAATACATCAACTTCAGAAGTGCACTATGATTTCTAGACTGGATATCAGTATTATGTATTCTATAACTCTAATAAATATTTAGAGTTTTCCACATGCTTTGTGTAACTATAAA
>NIVC01001432.1:65000-89713 GCA_002269645.1 Macrostomum lignano | reverse complement strand
TCTGATGAAGCTCAGCTTCAGCTGCTCGGGTGACAAGTTTTTGGCGAATCTGCGTGTGCGGGCGAATTTTCGAGTTGATTGGGTTCCGTTAACTCGTGTCTTTGTTCTTTATAACTATGCCTCGAAAAAATTGATTAATTTGCATCGAGAATCGCTTAATAGCTAATAATAATTGATTACACCTGTCTCAATTGGGCCAGATGTGCAACCGACAGCTCAGCCGCAGCTATTGCTCAAGGGCACAAATTCTTCCGAGTTGGTTGAGAATCGAACCCCCGACCTTTTAGTCGCAAGTCCGACGCTCTGACCACTAGGCTACAACACCCTATTAAAGAAGAATTAATGTAGTAGAATTAATCCGCCTATAAATTAGTACTTGTAAATCTTTGTACTTTTAATTGTATACACAGTTCTTGGTTTATCTAGACAGAGGTATCTAAAGAGGCGATGTTAAATAAAATTGTCAATGAGTAGTCAGCAGTCGAAAATTGTACGCGTACATCGTTTTTTTAACGCTGAATAAAAAAATAAAAAAAATTTCGGGTTTGTGAATTTTCGGATTTGTGAGATTTCGGGTTTGTGAAATTTCGGGTTTATGAAAGCGCCCCCAGGGGGGAGGGGGGTCACGACTCCCCAAAATATATGGCACCAATTCAAAGCTGCTCTCCCGCCTCCCTGCTCCCAATGTTAACAGTTCCCCAACAACTAATTTGGCCCCCATGAAACCAAAGCCAAAAAATGAAATGTAGAATTTAAATTAGCTGAAGAACCGCCCCCCCCCCCGAATCAGGGTGGTACGAGTGCAAGATCAGAGAGTACGATGGAGAACCAAGAAAAAATCTAGTGGCGAGCTGAAAGAACGATGTAGAAGTGAAGCTGAGCCAAGGAGACTGAGCAGAGCAGTTCAAAGATTGAG
Organism: Macrostomum lignano; assembly: GCA_002269645.1. NCBI lineage: Eukaryota > Metazoa > Platyhelminthes > Macrostomidae > Macrostomum > Macrostomum lignano. Next base: position 88,797 of record NIVC01001432.1, on the reverse strand, counting down.
TTTCAAATTTTTATTCTAGATTCTCAGAATGACGCGTTCATGCATATTTCATCAGCTGAGCCGATGGATGGCTTTGGGGCATGTTGTAATCCCAAGTTATTTATGGTTGAAATATCTGTACTTTAAGATATATGTTAGTTTTAAATCTGAGTATAGCATTTCAATGAAAATATTGCTCTCGGTTTTTATTGAGTCATTTTCCTTTAATAATCTGAAATCCTGACAGCATGACATGCGATATGTTTGCTCTATATGATGGGTTGGCAAACTTTTTTTAAACTCAAGGGCCAAATAGAGAGCCCAGCGCATGACTGCAGGCCATAGGAGGGGAGAGAAGAGAGAAGAAAGATAGTAGAAAGGAGATGCAAGGAAATAAAGGAGAAGAGAGCTGGAGATGAAAAGAGATTATCAGATAAATAGGAGGGGAAAGAAAGAAGGGAGAGGAGAAGAGAAAATAGGAGAGAGAATAGGAGACAAGAGAAGAGAGAAGAGAGCTAAGAAGAGACACAAACCTTAAGCATGCTGGATTGCTATTATGAAGTTTTAAAAAACCCGAGGGCAAGATCAAGAGGTTTTGTGACCACATTTGGTCCATCGGCCAGCATTTGTCAATCCTTGCTTTATATAATACATCAACTTCAGAAGGTGCACTATGATTTCTAGACTGGATATCAGTATTATGTATTCTATAACTCTAATAAATATATAGAGTTTTCCACATGCTTTGTGTAACTATAAATTAATGAATTATAAACATAACCTAAATAATATATTTTTCCAAATAAAATCTCTAACTATAAAAATCAAAACTCTGTGTGTGTGTGTGTGGACAATTTTGATCGCTATGGACTCCCAAACCGCTCAACCAAATTACACCAAACTTTACACCCACCCTAAACTTACTACGGAGAATGTCTTAGGCTACCTTTAAATTTCCTAGACTCAAGTCTTCCTACCTAAAAGTACAAAAAACTGCTCAAAATGCGCGATTTTTTCACTTAATCCTCCATAGCGCCGCTCCACTTCTACCGATTCTCTTTAAATTTGACACAGATAATCTTAAACTATTTTGGCACAATCATGTAAAATTTTGAGTCTCAAAGTTAATCCTGAGCGGTGCTGTGCACTTTTAAAGTTAGGCTGTTTTTTTCAGCGTAGCAACCACCCCAACCTCCACCCGCCTGCCTCTCTTTCCCGATCCCGATCTGGGCCCAGATGTGTAAAAGGGTTTCAAAATTGACTAACTTTCAGCTGCCATAAGTTTGCTCCACGTAAAGCGATTGACTTCAAACTTCACACAATTCTTCATTGACTCATTCTCTGTCTAAATGTAAAGTTTCAACTCTGTAACTCAACCGAAAAAGAAACTGTAAGCATGTGAAGTTTGTCTGCTTTTTCTGTTGTTTGTGCCACTCACTCACTCCACTCATTCCCCCAGAGCCAGACGAAGGGTCAGGCGATAGGACTGAATGTACATAGCAAATGTACAGTGTTTTGGAATAACTTTATTTATAGCCTTCTCTGCACCCCGAGAGTGGAGAGGCTACGTTTAGCCATAACAGTTTAGTGAGAAATTCTAACCACTGCCCTCCCCTCTGTATTGGCAAACTCTGCAGCAGTTTAACACTGGATGGCAATTGGCAAATCGAGGGAATCCAGCATGGTTTGTAAAAGCTAAAGATTTATGAAAAGGCGATGCGATGCAATGCAATACAACCCTACTAAATTAGGCACACCAGGGAAATTTTAGGTTTCTTTTAAAGGTACTGTGTAAATTTTAAATGGCCTCCTAAGAAATGCGTATTTCCTTGGTTTTTAGACTGATGCAGACTGCAGTGGAGCTAAAGATACACAAATTCCTTTCAGGGCTGCAAATTGGCAAGAAAGATGACGTGATCAAAGCATGAGAACAACCATGAGAGTACTACGTCCCACAAACTGGCTTTCCAAGCAGGGATGGGCAGACTTTTACCTCAAAGGCCAGATAAAGAATCCAGCTCATAGCTGAGGGGCAGATGAAAGTGGAAAGAAGAAGGAATAGACGATTCGAAGAGAGGAGAGGCGACAGAGGGGATAAAAGAAAAGATAAAAGATAATAGGAGAGATGAGGGGGTGAGGACGATGAGAGAGAGGAGGAGAAGAGGGGGGAGAGGAAAAGCGAGAGGAGAGAGTAGAGATGAGAGAGCAGAGAGCTGCAGATGAGAGGAGAGAGGAGACAGCAGAGAGGAGAGCAGAGAGGAAACAGGTGAAAGAAGAGATGAGAGAGTAAAGGGAAGAGAGAAGAGATAAAGATACATCTCTACATCTCTAAGGTTGTAGAGATGAGAGAGGTGGAAGGAGACATGAGAAATGAGAGATGAGAGATGAGAGATAACGGAGAGAGGAGAGTGGAGTGAGAGAAGAGAGGGAGACAGAGTATAGAAAAGGGAAGAGAAGAGAAAAGAAGAAAGGAGAAAGGAAAGTGAGGAGTCAAAAGAGGGGAAAGAAAAGAGTACAGAGGAGAGAGGTGAGAGAACATATAAGACAGAGATGCGAGATTAAAGAGGGGGATGAGAGAGCAGAGACGAGAGTGAACAGATAAAAGATGGGAGAGTAGAGAGAACAGAGGAGAGGTTACAGAGACGAGAGGAGAGAGGAGAGACAAAGGTAGAGAAGTGAGTGAGGAGAGAGGAGAGGAAAGAGGAGAATGGAGAGGGGAGAGAGTAGAGAGAGGAGGAGAGATAACAGAGGAGAGAGAGAGAGAGAGAGAGAGAGAGAGAGAGAGAGAGAGAGAGAGAGAGAGAGAGAGAGAGAGAGAGAGAGAGAGAGAGAGAGAGGGAGGGAGCAGAGAGAAATGAGAAGAGATAAGAGAGAAAAGATAAAAGAAGAGAAAGGAAAGATGAGAGAGAAAAGAGGTGAGGGAAGAGACGAGAGAAGAGGGGAGAGATGAGAGAGTAGAGTAGAGAGTTAAGAGAAGAGAGAAAAGAGAAGAGAGAAAATAATAGAAAGGAGAAGGAAGATAAGAGAGAAGAGGGGTGAGAGGAGAGAGGAGAGGGGGAGAGAGGAGAGAGGAGAGGAGAGAGAAAAGAAGAGACAAGAGATGAGATAAGAGAGATGAAAGAGAAGAGAGATGAGGGAAGATACGAGAGAAGAGGGGAGAGAGGAGAGAGGAGAGACGAGGGACAAGAGAGATGAGAGGAAACAAAGAGACGATAGAAATTTTAAAGGATCCAAGGGACGTAGGGAGAGTCAGGGAGAGACCAGAGTTTAGCAATATATGTTTTAGAGTCAGACAGACATTGCCTGACATTCTGCGCAGTACCCCAGCCAACAATGTCTCAAACCCTAATTTTACACGAATGTGCTCCATTTTATGTCTACCTCTATCCTACTAACTATTAACAATTTTTTGTTTGTGTATGGCCTTAGATTTCAGAATACATGCAAAAGTAGTTCCGGGGATTGGAATTCCCCGGGTTCAAAATCCGCGGGTTTCAACAGCTTGTATACTATAAAACATATTATATAGCAAAAAATAGTTATTAAAATAATAATTTGTCATAATTTAAACAAAGTTTATGAACTGTTCAACATGTTCTATCGATGGTATATAAATAAAAGCACAAGAGATGCGAAAAACACTGCAATATCATTACTTAATATAAAAGACAAATATTTTAATTTTAGCTACATAACTTCCTGCTAGGTTTTAATCATTACTAGGCCTATAGTATTATCAAGTCTCCTATGTGTTTAGAAAACAATTCACAAATTTAGCACTTACTTTGATAGGTACTTCAATATGGGATTTTTAGCTATATTAAAGATTTTGTTGAACCCCATTTTCGATGGAGGCTGATATAGCACGTGGTGAAGTAAAAAGAATACAATGTCTAAATAATTCGTTTTTTAAATCTGACTCTGCAACCGTCAAGATGTTGGGTGGGTTTAGCACGCTAGTAGCGTGCAAAAAAGATGTATAACTATCACTTTGCGACTACTATTTACTGAAATAAAAATGTTTTGGCTCCAGCCTAGCCTAACAAGTCTGTCCAAATCAATTCTTTTTTAGCGATTAACTTAAACTAGTGAACCAAGCCACTAAAACATTATAACAAATGTTAACACAAACGTATTTTAAAGTATCATAACAGGATTTAATAAATTTGTCCATTTGGAAAAATGTATTTTTAATTTTTTAAAGAAAACAAAAATAATCGAGTGTAATTTAATAGCGTCTGTAAAAATTTAATAAGAATATGTAAAAGTGCAATTACTAGTATAAAAGTAACTTGTAAGGACGAAATAACAATTATCTGCTTATTTTTTCAAGAGTCAAGACTACTATATCAAGATCAAGGACCACTAGGTGGTGTGCTCACAAATCACTCAAATTTTACCAGTGGCTAGTTTTTGTTGTAAAATGCATGATAGAAAGTTTTAACTAGATGTAATTTTAGGTATTTTAGTCCCTTTTTGTCATATTTTTAACCAGAGACAGCGGCAGCCGGAGGCAATCAAGAAAGTTTAGGCAAACTCGTGTTTTTGGTACTATGTAAATATGTACGAGGTGTGTCAGAAAAGTTCCAGGACTGTGCCTACAGCAGCACAGCTTCTGAACCACTGCAATAAGCTGCACTATCAATTTGCAGCTTATTGGCAGCTTGTAGCAGCATATAACAGCTCTGTCCTGAAATTTCAGCTGATTTACCACTTTTGTGCTAATCTGTGCTATTAGTTAACGTTCCGTAAGTTTTTTAACAATCGTCGTGCCAATGAGCACCCTAGCAATTCGAACCAATCTAAAGTTTCTGGTCTCCAATTCGGAAAATCGCCATCGAAAGCACTTCTACTGCTACAATAAGTGTATGGAGATAATGCTATGTCTTGCTCCCGAGATTTGAGTGGCACAAGCGATTCAAGGAGGGGCAGGAGGAGGTCGGAGGACGACACCAGGAGTGGAAGACCTTCAACGTCAGATGTCAGAGGCGTTGTCCACATGGAGTTTCTGCGCCAAGGCCAAACCATCAATCAGCATGTGTACGAGTACAAAGGGATCCTGCAGCAACTGCTTCCTTTTAGTGCGAGACAAGAGACGCGATTTGTGGGAAGCCAACTCGGCAACTCGTGGTTCCTTCATCAGGACAATGCGCCAGCTCACAATGCTCTAAGTGTCAGGGAGTATCTCGCGAATAGGAATGTCACTGTGCTAGATCAGCTTCCACATTCACCCGATCTAGCTCCGTGCGTTTCCTATTTCCCAAGCTCAAGCAAGTTCTCAAAGGTACTCAATTTCCTGATGTTGATACCATCAGAAGGGCCACGACGACCAAACTGCAAAAGTACTTTGAAGGAGCTAGATATTTGATTCTGATTGATTTTTGCTAATAAAATTTCTATGAGCCCAGTCCTGGAACTTTTCTGCCACACCTCGCATCTATTCAATGTCGTACTTCGTCAATTCGTCTATGTCGCAACTCAATCCGGCCCTGCAAAGACATTTTTTGCTAAGTGTACTTTTTTCAAACTTTTATCGATAAAATTGTGAGCGCACCTCGAACGAAATGCATACATTGCTTTATTTGGAATTCGGAAGTCCCAATTAGAGCTAGGTGAGGTTACATGCATCGGGATCGAGTTTAGTAACGCTAAAAGTTTTTAAGTGTAGCATAATCCTTGCAACTGCAATCATTTTAACGCTTAGTAATTCTTGTATGTTGGAAATGTCAGTGCAGCCATATAAAGATTCAGCCAAAGCATGGGGATTAGAGAATTGTCATGCGTGCGCCGCACATTCCTCCAGAGATCGTGTCTAAGAAGCGAACTTAAAAGCATTGATACAGCACCAGCGCGATGACTCCATCCATTTGCCTCTCGATGATCCCGGATCCCTCCCTCTCTCTCTCTCGATCTTTTTCATACATGCGGTTCAGTATGACTAAAATTATTTATTATCCTGCTATATTTAGCGGGGGATTAAAAATGAAATCAAATCGTGATCTGAAGAAGCTTAATTAACTGGATTTTCAGCATCCAGATTGAATGAAAATGTAAACTATAAAAAATAATTAGATGACCTACGGTTGGTTGCTTGTTGTTGGTATATACATGCAATTAGCAATTGTGATAATTGCTATTTGTGGTACATCTATAGCAAAGAGCATTTCCTAGCGAAAAAAGACATTTATAATTGCAGAGGCCACTCGTATTAATTAGATTTTTCAGTCCCTGACAGCCAACCCGAAGCAATGTCAACGATTGGTAAGTATAAATTTATTGTGTCAGAGAATGCTGAAAGTACATGCAAATACAGAATGCTTCTTTGGCGCCTGAAAATTACACCCGTTCAATACGATGGTGATAAAAATAGCGGGGCCACATTAATTTGGGGCATGTACACTTTGGCTGGATTGGCTGGCCGAGGGTTGTGCAATCCACAGACATGAGCCAGGGCCCGCTGTACACCCTGTGTGAGCGCTTGTATGTGCTCAAGTGCGCGCTGGTTATGGGACATGCAATGTCGCCGAAAACATATTGCACTATGCAATGGCCTTAAAGCATTAAAATTCTAAGTTAACAGGCACAGTAAATACAATTTATAGATTTTTTTGTATCCAGCCTACAATAAAAAACAGGGCGGTAAACCGAAGTGCCTTGGATTAGCAATCAAAATGTCGCCTTATATATTGATTAGCCTAGTAACAATAGCCTGTTTCAAAATAACACTGCGAGGTTGCATGCATGCTTTTGCATTGTGCTGCAGCGACTGTAAAAAGCTTTTGTTGAACAGAGAAAGTTGCAGCCTGGGAGTTACAATCAAAGTTAATTTATTGTTGAGACGCGCACGATGAGGTTTTACCTGCTATTTAGCTTGTCATGCCAGCTTGTCTACCTCTGCCTGAGCAGACTAATGCGTTTTTTTGTCTAAATGAGCAACTGCTTGTTTCAAGCTGTGTTTCTGCTGCTACGAACGAAAATGCATCGCCTCGGAATGAGGCAGATGAAAAGTGCATCCAGATGTTAAGCCGGGACTCGAGCAGGGTCCGCTGCTGCCGTCAGCCAGCAGGCAGTCGACGAAGCACCGAGTGACTCGGCGCGGATGATGATGTGGCTAGCCGGTTGGAGTTGCTGACGGCGCAACGATCTTGAAGACAGGTTGGCGGGCACCACGTCAAGTAGGGAGTTGGACTTCAAGACGAAGCAACTCTTCACAGAATGCCAATTTTTCACTCATATTGGGGGCTGTAGCCTAGTGGTCAGAGCGTCGGATTCACGACTTGAAGGTCGGGGGTTCGATTCCCGGTCCCACCGGAAAAATTTGTGTCCTTGAGCAAGACACTTAACTCTGCATTGCTTCAGTTCATCCAGATGTAAAATGGGTGCCAGCTAGTGGTAATTGAGGGTGTGTGTGGCGACCTCTAGTCCTTGGACTGAACAGCCGTACGTAGCCTTCAGATGCGCCACGCAATAGCTGCGGCTGAGCTGTCGGTTGCACATCTGGCCATTAGTGAAAGGTGTAATATCAGTTATCGTTGTTATTATTGGCGACCTTGCGGAGTAATTGAAAGCAAAAAAGTCATCGCTATCTAAGTTTTCAATTAATTACTGACTAGCGACTCAAAAGCCTTCAGAAAAAATCTCTCTCGTGCAAATTTGTAGCAGAGCATCTTTGATGCCGCAGAAATTGCCGGAAGTCTGCTGGGGGGGAAGAGATTTTTCATCGCGATATAATTGATTCCGACACCGATTTCGGACTTAATCTTGCCTGGGGGCTCGTCCTGTGATGATTCTATCCAATTAATTGATCAGTTGGCGTCTGCTGGCTGTATAGTGTAAGAAGAATACTGAAGCATGTCCGGATTGTCAGTCACCCCCCCATTTTCATTTATTCATTTCTTATCCATTTTTTTCGTTCTTAGAAAACGACTGGCAATCAGCTCCCGCCGTTGGGGAGGCAACAGAGAATGCAAAAACTTGAATAAACTGCATGTTGCTTCTGACCTCACAGCTTTGACATCTCATGAATCTCCACCCGTAAGCCTTGACGCGTTTCTGCTTAGTAAAGATCTTTGTGTGCTCCAGTGTCTTCAAACGATTGGTTCCTTATCTCCATTCCCCTTCCCCTTATCTCCATTCCCCCTCTCCTTATCTCCATTCCCCTTCCCCTTATCTCCATTCCCCCTCTCCTTATCTCCATTCCCCCTCCCCTTATCTCCTTCCCCCTCTCCTTATCTCCATTCCCCCTCTCCTTATCTCCATTCCCCCTCTCCTTATCTCCATTCCCCCTCTCCTTATCTCCATTCCCCTCTCCTTATCTCCATTCCCTCTCTCCTTATCTCCATCCCCCCTCTCCTTATCTCCATTCCCCCTCTCCTTATCTCCATTCCCCCTCTCCTTATCTCCATTCCCCCTCTCCTTATCTCCATTCCCTCTCTCCTTATCTCCATCCCCCCTCTCCTTATCTCCATTCCCCTCCCCTTATCTCCATTCCCCCTCTCCTTATCTCCATTCCCTCTCTCCTTATCTCCATCCCCCCTCTCCTTATCTCCATTCCCCTCCCCTTATCTCCATTCCCCCTCTCCTTATCTCCATTCCCCCTCTCCTTATCTCCATTCCCCCTCTCCTTATCTCCATTCCCCTCTCCTTATCTCCATTCCCCCTCTCCTTATCTCCATTCCCCCTCTCCTTATCTCCATTCCCCTCTCCTTATCTCCACTCCCCTCTCCTTATCCCAAGTCTTACAGGGCATATTATCGATCAATTTTTAATGCAATTTTTTACCTATTCTAGTGCCAATTATCATGGTTGCAACTGACTGTTTGTAAACAAGATTCTATTAGTCGTACAACTTTAAAAAAGCCTAAATAAAGATTGTACTCATTTCAGGTGCTTCATTCATCAGCCATTGCAGGTTTCATAAACATTACTTATTTTTGTTAGGAATTATTTGTCAACATTAAAATACGAAGTCTTCGACAAAATAGCTCGCAATCACGGACTCGAAGAACTTGCCCATTAAAATGTGTGTGCAGGACTTTTTTCTTTAAAATTTTTCTTTTAATATATTTAAATTTATAGGTACATTCTGTAGCTGACAATTCAAATATGCCTTTAAAACTTGCAGAAAATGCTTGAAAATGTTTTCTGATATTGTAAGGAGAGTAAATGGTTATGATAAATGAGAATCTGTATGCAATATTTAACTTAACATCGAGTGCCAGTTGGGAATGTTCGATCCGGACACTCGGACAGAACTGTGATAGTCAACATTGACACTCGGACAGAATAGAGAGATTCAACTCGGACACTAGGACAGAATAAAGAGATTTAACTCGGACACTAGGATAGAACAGAGAGATTCAACTTGGACACTAGGATAGAATAGAGAGATTCAACTCGGACACTAGGATAGAATAGAGAGATTCAACTCGGACACTAGGATAGAATAGAGAGATTCAACTCGGACACTAGGATAGAATAGAGAGATTCAACTCGGACACTAGGATAGAATAGAGAGATTCAACTCGGACACTAGGATAGAATAGAGAGATTCAACTCGGACACTAGGATAGAATAGAGAGATTCAACTCGGACACTAGGACAGAATAGAGAGATTCAACTCGGACACTAGGACAGAATAAAGAGATTTAACTCGGACACTAGGATAGAATAGAGAGATTCAACTCGGACACTAGGATAGAATAGAGAGATTCAACTCGGACACTAGGATAGAATAGAGAGATTCAAATCGGACACTAGGACAGAAGTGAGATATTCAACTCGGACACTAGGATAGAATAGAGAGATTCAACTCGGACACTAGGGCAGAACAGAGAGATTCAACTCGGACACTAGGACAGAATAGAGAGATTTAACTCGGACACTAGGATAGAATAGAGAGATTCAACTCGGACACTGGGGCAGAACAGAGAGATTTAACTCGGACACTAGGACAGAATAGAGAGATTTAACTCGGACACTAGGATAGAATAGAGAGATTCAACTCGGACACTAGGATAGAATAGAGAGATTCAACTCGGACACTAGGATAGAATAGAGAGATTCAACTCGGACACTAGGACAGAAGTGAGATATTCAACTCGGACACTAGGATAGAACAGAGAGATTCAACTCGGACACTAGGGCAGAACAGAGAGATTCAACTCGGACACTAGGACAGAATAGAGAGATTTAACTCGGACACTAGGATAGAATAGAGAGATTCAACTCGGACACTAGGACAGAATAGAGAGATTTAACTCGGACACTAGGATAGAACAGAGAGATTCAACTCGGACACTGGGGCAGAACAAAGAGATTCAACTCGGACACTAGGACAGAATAGAGAGATTTAACTCGGACACTAGGATAGAATAGAGAGATTCAACTCGGACACTAGGATAGAACAGAGAGATTCAACTCGGACACTAGGACAGAATAGAGAGATTTAACTCGGACACTAGGATAGAATAGAGAGATTCAACTCGGACACTAGGACAGAACAGAGAGATTTAACTCGGACACTAGGATAGAATAGAGAGATTCAACTCGGACACTAGGGCAGAACAGAGAGATTCAACTCGGACACTAGGACAGAATAGAGAGATTCAACTCGGACACTAGGACAGAATAAAGAGATTTAACTCGGACTCTAGGATAGAATAGAGAGATTCAACTCGGACACTAGGACAGAAGTGAGATATTCAACTCGGACTCTAGGATAGAATAGAGAGATTCAACTCGGACAATAGGGCAGAACAGAGAGATTCAACTCGGACACTAGGACAGAATAGAGAGATTTAACTCGGACACTAGGATAGAATAGAGAGATTCAACTCGGACACTAGGATAGAACAGAGAGATTCAACTCGGACACTGGGACAGAATAGAGAGATTTAACTCGGACACTAGGGCAGAACAGAGAGATTCAACTCGGACACTAGGACAGAATAGAGAGATTTAACTCGGACACTAGGATAGAATAGAGAGATTCAACTCGGACACTAGGATAGAACAGAGAGATTCAACTCGGACACTGGGACAGAATAGAGAGATTTAACTCGGACACTAGGGCAGAACAGAGAGATTCAACTCGGACACTAGGACAGAATAGAGAGATTTAACTCGGACACTAGGACAGAATAGAGAGATTCAACTCGGACACTAGGACAGAATTGAGATATTCAACTTGGACACTAGGACAGAATAGAGAGATTCAACTCGGACACTCGGACAGAATAGGAAAATTTGAATCAAATCGATAATTTATGATTTTAATCAACAATGTATCTTTAACTAGACTGACGCAACCATCTGCTGTACGGACACGAGTTCGATTCCTTTCAGCTGCTGCTGCCTCCTCAATTGCCGTCTCTGCTGGGCGGATCTCCTGACAGGTAGCAGCAGCTGCTGCTGTGCCTGCGGCGGCAGCGGCGGCAGCGCAGCCATTGTTGCCGATGCCAGACCCGTGGCAGCCCGTGAGCTCCTCCAGTTGCCCCTGGCAACCGTCTGCTGCAGCCTCATCAGTCTGGCCAGCTGGCGCCGGAACGCCTCGCCAGTGGCCAAGTAGATGAACAGCTTGACTGCGCTGTGGCTGACGGCCAGCAGTGACACCAGGCTGCTGGCCGTGGCGTGTCGAAAATAGCCCGCAACCTCCGGCAGGTGACCTTCGGACATGCCGGCCAAGACCTCTGAGTCGGTGAGGTTGCACGTGGCCGAGTGCAAGTAGTCGGTTCCGGCCGCGTGGAATCCGAGGAAGAGCATCACGGACACCGGCAGCATGACGCCCAGCTGGTAGAAAGACACGCACAGCAGAGTCGCTGTGGTTGTTCGCCGCCTGCTCGGATCTCCAGCGTGGCGTCTTGCTCTGGTGAGCACCAGCGAGTTGAACAGCAGGATGGTCAGGGGAGTGACAGCGAAGAACAGGACCTCGGTAGTCTTGCTCCAGGCGTGGTACAGACGATGCCTGGGCGTTCCCGGTTCGAACACCCGCTCATCGTCCAGGCACTGTTGACGAGCTGCATCGTAGCGAAAGAAGCAGAGCTGCACCAGCGCTAGCGGCAGGCAGACAGTTGCTAGGCAACCGGAAACAACCAGAGAACGCCTCGGTGTGCTCAGGCGTCTGCTAGCGAACGGATGAAAGATTGCAGCGTAGCGCTCGACAGTGAAGGCCAGAATTAGCAGCGGGGAGAGGTACTGCAGCCACAGGCTGAACACGGGAAACGCGCTGCACATCAACCGGTTGTCAACGACGCTTAGATCGTAATAGGCGTGCAGGTGCCAAGGCAGCTGCTGCAGCAGCAAGAACGCCGCGTCCAGCACCGCCAGAGCGCTCAGGTAAACGCTGGACGCGGTGCGAAGTCGCCGACTGGACCAGACGGCCAGGCTGAGCAGAGAACCGGGCACGCCCAGGATGATCCAGACGGGCAGGATGAGGCGGACCAGCTGCACCACCAATGGAGCAAAAGCCTGCATCAGTCGGAGAGTGCTGGAGTGCCGGGTCACGATGCTGTGTCGACAAATAGACATCGGCGTGACTGCAGACGACTCGTTGGTGGCAGTGAAGTTTAATGAATTCATGTCTCGGCAGGCAGCGAACGCTGTGTCAAAGTTTCCCCTACTTTCTGAATTGGATTAGGTGCAAATTTATACTCGTAAATGATGGAGACAGGCCTCAGCCAATGGGAATCTTAGCTTTCTAATCTGAGAAAAGTACTCGTTCCTGCTTCCAAACATCTCACTTTAAATTTCGCAAGGCAAGACTAAATAAAATCAATTCGAACTCTTACTGTGAGACAGGTGCTGGAAAAATAGCGGGTTAAAGGACCGAGAGGTTGGTGTTTTCGAACCACAGAAAAGTGTTTTGCGAGCAGAAGGACAGGTGTTTTGGTACCATAGAGAGACAGGTGTTTTGGTACCATAGACAAACAGGTGTTTTGGGACCATAGAGAGACAGGTGTTTTGGGACAATAGAGAGACAGGTATTTTGGGACCATAGACAGGTAATTTGCTAATCATAGAGACAGGTGTACCTGGACTTGACAGTATCATATTGTTACTACTCTATTCCATCTGCTGTGTGCTATTTTTATCTTGCTGGTTTTTTCGGTTTTCTCAATCTGACATGTCTATTCGCAATATCTTACTAACCAAAGTAAAGGATAACGAATACAGGTGGAATTTTCGCCTAGTTTTGCTGGACAAACCACTTGTCTTAAGCTCCAAAATTTCACTAGATATCGTAGTAGCACATGTACTTTTAGGATTGACCGGCTGTTATAAAGTAACAATTAACACCAATTCAAAAATCAATACCAATATTTAACCATTTTTAATGATATCCACTATAGAAAACAAAAAAATGTAGAATTCTAAAATATAATTTTTATTTAGTATGCAAAAACAATTAGCATTTTTATAACGTTAATTATATCCATGGCAAGAGCATAAAAAACACAATGCTTTTAAAGGATTCAAAAGCAAAAGCAAGAAGATACACAGAGAGTTGCGTGTGCATATTAGTAGATTAAAATTGCTTTTTTCATTTAGCTATATCAATGTTTTTAGCTGCCAAGAGCCAAGAGGAGCCAAGAAAGAATGGAATAAAATTATTGAATAAACTGCATGTAGCTTCTGACTCTCAGCCTTGACTTCTCAGCAATTCCCATAGCAAGCCTTGACATCTCAGGAATTCCTCTAGCAAGCCTTGACATCTCAGCAATTCCCTTAGCAAGCCTTGACATCTCAGCAATTCCCCCCGTAGGCCTTGACATCTCAGCAATTCCCCTAGCAAGCCTTGACATCTCAGCAATTCCCCTAGCAAGCCTTGACATCTCAGCAATTCCCCTAGCAAGCCTTGACATCTTAGCAATTCCCCTAGCAAGCCTTGACATCTCAGCAATTCCCCTAGCAAGCCTTGACATCTCAGCAATTCCCCTAGCAAGCCTTGAAATCTCAGCAATTCCCCTAGCAATTGCCTTGACATCTCAGCAATTCCCCTAGCAATTGCCTTGACATCTCAGCAATTCCCCTAGCAAGCCTTGAAATCTCAGCAATTCCCCTAGCAATTGCCTTGACATCTCAGCAATTCCCCTAGCAAGCCTTGAAATCTCAGCAATTCCCCTAGCAATTGCCTTGACATCTCAGCAATTCCCCTAGCAATTGCCTTGACTTCTCAGCAATTCCCCTAGCAAGCCTTGAAATCTCAGCAATTCCCCTAGCAATTGCCTTGACATCTCAGCAATTCCCCTAGCAATAGCCTTGACATCTCAGCAATTCCCCCCGTAGGCCTTGACATCTCAGCAATTCCCCTAGCAAGCCTTGACATCTCAGCAATTCCCCTAGCAAGCCTTGACATCTCAGCAATTCCCCTAGCAAGCCTTGACATCTCAGCAATTCCCCTAGCAAGCCTTGAAATCTCAGCAATTCCCCTAGCAATTGCCTTGACATCTGAGCAATTCCCCCCGTAAGCCAAGCTGTGAGGTCATAACCCGCACAGAGAGTTGCCGAAATCTGTTAAAATCATGCATCAGATAAGTTTATTACCATGGTAGCATTTTGGCAGACAACCTACCGTAAGCTATGCAGAATTTTAGACTGCAGCAGCCCTCGTGTAGCAGATTTATAATATGCATTTATGTACAGGGGTGCTTGTATAAAAATATACTAGATAAAAAGTCTATAATTTTTTCAACCCAACCGATGATAATATTCAGGAATAATAAACAGCAGCAAGGCAGCATTAAAAGCAGCAAAAAGCGGCGTGTATTGAAACTATGAGAAATGACAATATCATTTTAATATCAGGCTTAAACAGGCAGGCAGAGAGACCTCGCGCGGCACACAGAGAGAGAGGGAAGAGAAAAGCAAAATAAAAGACATTTCTACACACATTGCTTCCGGGTTGAAGTTCTTGGAATGCCGTGAAACAGTGCTTTGAGTTGCTTTCATCTGACAGGCTTGGAAAGAATAAGAGCCGAGTTGAGCTAAGCTTTTTTATGAAATGTCTGGAAGCTGGGAAGGCAAAAGGAGACGATGAAGGAGCAGACTAAGTAGGAAGCTGAGAGCTACAGTTGCGGATCCACTGGGGGCCTTGAAGTTTTCGAAGATACGCGGGCCAGGTACGCGACTACGAGGGGGAAGGGGAGGGGAAGGATGCTGAGGAAAGCGGTGGGAGCAAACAGGGAGTGAGGCAAATGTACCAAAGCATTATTTGTTCTCCATTAGTTCGATCGTGTGCTATAGAACTTTTAGACTATATGCGAGCGACTTATTTCAAACAAAAAACTGATGTTTGAAAATCCTGATTCTAGCGAGCCGCGAGTGAAGGATGGATGAGCGGAAATGGACACCACGTAGGAACGGTTCCGAGCTACATTAAGTTAAAATACAAGTCTCGCTTGTGTGAAAATTTCGGTAGGTTGATTTCTGGAATTTCTGAATCACAAAGAAATTATAGCGCTTCAGATGGAAGTCTTCTGGAGTTAAGTTAGGGGTTAGAAGGACGCGGAGGGAGGTCGGTGTCGGTGCTAGGGGTTAGAAGGACGCGGAGGGAAGTGGGTGTCGGTGCTAGGGGTTAGAAGGACGCGGAGGGAGGTGGGTGTCGGTGCTAGGGTTAGAAGGACGCGGAGGGAGGTGGGTGTCGGAGCTAGGGGTTAGAAAGACGCGGAGGGAGGTGGGTGTCGGTGCTAGGGATTAGAAAGACGCGGAGGGAGGTGGGTGTCGGAACTAGGGGTTAGAAGGACGCGGAGGGAGGTGGGTGGTGAAACACGGAGGGAGGTGAGTGTCGGAGTTTGAGGTCAGAGGAGCGCGGAGTGAGGTGGGTGTCGGAGATAGGGGTAAGAAGAGCGCGGAGAAGGGGGTGTCGGAGTTATGGGGTAAATGACCCCGGGGATCCGCCCCCGCCCTTCCACCTGCTTCCACCTTCCACGCCCCTTCCCTTGCACGGGAGCAGGTTCCCAGCTGAGGATAAGATAGATTGTGCATAAATATCAGGCAGGCACTCTTTCAATTAAATTAATGAGCGAAACTGTATTATAATGACGACTGCAAGTGCATAAAATATTTAACGAAATTATTTCTTCATCAGTAGGACTCAAGCAGGCGCCGCCACCTTCTCAGGCTCATCCATATTCAGGTCACGTGCGCCAATAACTGTGGCCTGATAGAGCTGTGATAGAGACAAGAGAACAAGTTCGCTAATGCTCTCCCACATGGGACAGGCTGGCCTAGAGCTCAGTCGCGCAGACTCTTCTGTACCGCTGCTGCGGTTGCTGCAGTGGCGGCTGCAGCGGCTGCGGCTGCCTTGAGTTCGCAGAGTCATTCAATAGAGCGGCGCCTGCAGCCGCATTCGCCACTGTCGAGCAGTCAGCCGGGCCTCCAGCTGCACTGGCGGGCTGCTTGCTGGCGGCTCGAGTCGTGTAGATGTAAAAGAATTCGACAATTTCCACAACGAACGCGCAGGTCAAGCCGATAGTGAGCGAGCACAGGCCGCCAATCTGCGACATCAGCGCGTTCAACGTCAGCACCTGTTTCTCCTCTTTGAGTACGAGATTTTCGCTTTTCCGTTTGAGCACAACGTAAGCGAAGTTTTTTGATTCGACCATGTCTTCAACTTGCCCGTCGGCGTCGCCTACCGTGGTCAGATTCTCCTGCGTCAGGTATCGCATTAGGCGACTTTTGACCGCGCCGAACCGCTCCCTGAGCTCCGGGAGCGGCTTCGCCCTCTCGTCTCGGTCCTGAATCAGACTGCTGAGGTCTTCAATGTCGTTGACGAATTTGCCTGACCAATATACTTGCCAGTCTGTGGCGCCCCAGTAGGTCACGGATGGCTTCGTCTCGTACTCGGTGAGAATGCACCGTGGCAGGCAGTTTGCCTCAGTCAGGCTCTCCAGGACGCCAACATAGCAGTTCAGCTGGTTTAAGAAGTCGTCGAAGGTTTTGTTGTAGGCTCTGGTGAACGAGGCGCAGTACGGCAGCGCTATGCTGGGCGTTTTCGGCCGGGGAAAACCGGGCAGACCGATGATGCAGTTGCAGCGAGCCATTACCTGGCGATTTGGCGTGGTAGATAGTTAAAATCGCACGTGAAAATATCCTAGATAGAGTTTACATTAAACTTAACATGAAAAGTTGTAACACTGCACGAATTCTGAAGCATCTTTTGATGCCGCAAACAACTCGATTGGAGTCGTATCTGTGTCAAATTTAGTGAAATCCAATGAGATGCTCCCGGTATTTTAGAATCATACCTGGTCCTGAATGTGCTTGTTAGTACACTCCCGTTGGGTGTACCAGAACTCTCTGCCAAGATCCTTGAACGACTCGCCGCTGAGGATGCACGGATTCACTGGCGTGTTGCTGCGGTTCCACAGCGTCGGGGTGTAGGCCAGCTCCGTCATCTTGCCAGACTCGACGTTCATGCCGAAGTGCTCCACGTTGGGGTATCGGTTGGGCTCGTGGATGACCACGCGCAGTCCGGTGGCCTGGTCGAAGACGTCGTTGAGGAAGCCCTGCTGAAAATTTGCATAGTCGGGCTTCGGTCCCAGGTCAACTGCCATGCCGAGAAAGTAGGTCTCAATGGACGAAATGGGATTACTAGGCTCAACCGTGTAACAGTTCAGGTGCTTCGGATGCGAGAACAGCTTCGTGCTGAAGCCGTACTCAGTCAGGTTGCACGGATCCTTGAAGTAGCTCATACCGCCGCTGTTCTTCAGGATGCACTTCCGGATAACGCTGGGCTCGTGGCTGAGAACTGTGATGTCCCGCAGCTGGATGTTCTGATAGTACACTTCCAGCATGTCGTAGTAGAGCGCGTACGATATGGGATCCGTACTGCCGATCGTTGAGAAATCCTCCGTGCGATTGATGATGCTGATGGCCCAGTTTCTCAGCAGCTTGTTGTACTCTCTAGGCGACAGCACCGAGCGGTTTGCCCAGAGTTTGAAGGCTCGATTCGAGAACGGCTGATGCAGGCAGACAGTTATGGCCGGAAATGGCGATCGCTGATTCTGAATGTCCGAGATGTGCACGATGACGTCATACTGCAGGTAGGAACGCACGGACAGCGAGGCGGAGACAATCAGCACTAGCGTCATCACTACGACAAAGGTGAGCCACATTTTTCTCAGAAAATTCGACGATGAGCGCGCGATTTTCGGCATGCCCCGGATCGAGCTGCACTCGCAGAACAGCATGGCGCAGCTGGACGACTTCGAGCCGCCGCCGCAGGCTGCAGCCGATGCTTCTGGCTTCCTGCCTCCTGCAGTTGAAACATTCATCAGTTGAATAAATTTTCATGACAAGAAATGGTAAATTACATGCCTGAAGTCTACATCTATTCAGAAACCGCGAGATTGCACAAACTAATTTGATTATTTCAAGACTTCGTTCTTTATTAGTGCTATTTGATGACATGCCATCTTTCGAATAACCAGTGAGCACTTTGAGCAACTAAAATATTCATGAAAAATATTAATGGCTCAGCATATGGAGACCCGGCTTGCATCGGAATGCCTCGCCTTGCGACAAGTTTTAGAAACAGTCCCATACTTCTGGATGAGCTCTCACCTGACAAGCATCACCTCATGATTATAAGCCATGGATGAGCTCTCACTTGACAAGCATCATCTCTTGTTTAAGCCATGGAAGAGTTCTCCTCACCTGACTGACAAGTATCACCCCATGACTAACCCATGGCTGAGTTCTCACCGGACTAACAAGCCCCACCCCATGATTAAGCCATGGATGAGCTCTCACCTGACAAGCATCACCCCATGATTAAGCCATGGATGAGCTCTCACCTGACAAGCATCACCCAATGATTAAGCCATGGATGAGCTCTCACCTGACAAGCATCACCTCATGACTATAAGCCATGGATGAGCTCTCACCTGACAAGCATCACCTCATGACTATAAGCCATGAATGAGCTCTCACCTGACAAGCATCACCTCATGACTATAAGCCATGGATGAGCTCTCACCTGACAAGCATCACCTCATGACTATAAGCCATGGATGAGCTCTCACCTGACAAGCATCACCTCATGACTATAAGCCATGGATGAGCTCTCACCTGACAAGCATCACCTCATGACTATAAGCCATTGATGAGCTCTCACCTGACAAGCATCACCTCATGACTATAAGCCATGGATGAGCTCTCACCTGACAAGCATCACCTCATGACTATAAGCCATGGATGAGCTCTCACCTGACAAGCATCACCTCATGACTATAAGCCATTGATGAGCTCTCACCTGACAAGCATCACCTCATGACTATAAGCCATGGATGAGCTCTCACCTGACAAGCATCACCTCATGACTATAAGCCATGGATGAGCTCTCACCTGACAAGCATCACCTCATGACTATAAGCCATTGATGAGCTCTCACCTGACAAGCATCACCTCATGACTATAAGCCATGGATGAGCTCTCACCTGACAAGCATCACCTCATGACTATAAGCCATGGATGAGCTCTCACCTGACAAGCATCACCTCATGACTATAAGCCATTGATGAGCTCTCACCTGACAAGCATCACCTCATGACTATAAGCCATGGATGAGCTCTCACCTGACAAGCATCACCTCATGACTATAAGCCATTGATGAGCTCTCACCTGACAAGCATCACCTCATGACTATAAGCCATGGATGAGCTCTCACCTGACAAGCATCACCCCATGATTAAGCCATGGATGAGCTCTCACCTGACAAGCATCGCCCCATGATTACGCCATGGATGAGTTCTCACCGGACTAACACGCATCATCCCATGACTGAGCAGCATAAGTTCCAGGAACCTCACCGATTAATTATATAAATATCTGCCCATTTGTCAAGCGAGTCTGTTCGCTTCGATTGCAAAACAATTGATGACGAACATCCCGGCGCGGTGTCTCTTGACAAAACAATGATTCACCGCGAGCTTCCCCAAGGCTTAATTCAATCACAACTTATCCTCAATCGCGTCAATTGTTCAATAGTGTTGGATTAACAGAAACTGACTACTGACTAACCGATCTATCTATTCTGCATTCTTTCTTCCTTGCTGACTGATGGCATCATTCACGAAAATCCTAACTGATCGATAATATATATGTATATATAAATAATAAATATATAACTACCCATCCGTTGGCTAATGCCGGAAGGTGTGTGGCATTAAAACAAATCAGATGAAACAATACACCCAGTCAAACTTGGATTGCCAATCTCAATCTGTCATAGGAATTATTCTGACTCGGAAATATTTTTGCACACATTTGACTGCTTCCGTATCTTCAAAACTCAAAATTTTGGTTTGGTAAGGTTTCTACAGTGTATTATCTAGATATCAATAAAATTCAGCTACGTAACTTTTGCTGGATGCCTTCAGTGTGCCTCTTAGTGTGCCTCTTAGTGTGACTCTTAGTGTGGCTCTTAGTGTGACTCTTAGTGTGACTCTTAGTGTGGCTCTTAGTGTGACTCTTAGTGTGACTCTTAGTGTGCCTCTTAGTGTGCCTCTTAGTGTGACTCTTAGTGTGACTCTTAGTGTGACTCGTAGTGTAACTCTTAGTGTGCCTCTTAGTGTGACTCTTAGTGTGCCTCTTAGTGTGCCTCTTAGTGTGCCTCTTAGTGTGACTCTTAGTGTGCCTCTTAGTGTGCCTCTTAGTGTGCCTCTTAGTGTGCCTCTTAGTGTGACTCTTAGTCTGACTTTTAGTGTGACTCTTAGTGTGCCTCTTAGTGTGACTCTTAGTGTGCCTCTTCTTGTGCCCACTGATAATTGAGCCAAACAGTGGGAATCCATCAATAAAATTAAAGTCTTCCAACCTTCAAAATAACACAACCTAGAAAGTACGGTGCTCATTTAAAACAAAACTGAGTCATTTTTCGAAGACTAGCCTATCTTTTGCACAAAAGAGTTAAAACTTGAAGCCTACCCGCGGCTTTTGCTGCGCTTCCTCTAAAAGCAGTAGAGCAAAGCGCGCGTGTAAAGAAAGTCCCCCCACACTTAAAGCGATGTCCATTTTTTATTCTGCAATTAGCAAAGCTGGGAAGGGGGGGTCGCGGCGGCTTAAAATTCTGCATTATAAGAGACTGAAAAATTTGAGTCTCTTTTGCGCGTTCAGGCAGCCGGCCTCAGTGTCTATACTTTTGCTGCGGTGACAGCCCGTCTCTTTTAGTAGCAGATCCTTCCCAATCCCACCAGGTGGCCATGTGTGACTGCTCACTCAGCCATGAGCATTTCCTGGCATCTACGTTTCTTACCTGACAATACCACCTACCTCCCCCAATTAAAGCGAAAACTGAAGTTTCGCATGAGGAAAAAAGTTTAACAATAGCGAAAGTTTTTTTGACACATATCGGAAATCGTGCAGCTCCTCTGAGGATGGCTGCTTCAATCACCTCCCTGTCTGACACTCTTTCACTCTCTCACTCTCTCACTCTTACTCTCTCACTCTCTCACTCTTACTCTCTCACTCTCTCACTCTCTCACTCTTACTCTCTCACTCTCTCACTCTCACTCTCTCACTCTTACTCTCTCACTCTCTCACTCTTACTCTCTCACTCTCTCACTCTCACTCTCTCACTCTCTCACTCTTACTCTCTCACTCTCTCACTCTTACTCTCTCACTCTCTCACTCTTACTCTCTCACTCTCTCACTCTTACTCTCTCACTCTCACTCTCTCACTCTCTCACTCTTACTCTCTCACTCTCTCACTCTCTCACTCTCTCACTCTCTCACTCTCTCACTCTCTCACTCTCTCACTCTTACTCTCTCACTCTCTCACTCTTACTCTCTCACTCTCTCACTCTCACTCTCTCACTCTCTCACTCTTACTCTCTCACTCTCTCACTCTTACTCTCTCACTCTCTCACTCTTACTCTCTCACTCTCTCACTCTTACTCTCTCACTCTCACTCTCTCACTCTCTCACTCTTACTCTCTCACTCTCTCACTCTCTCACTCTCTCACTCTCACTCTCTCACTCTTACTCTCTCACTCTCTCACTCTCTCACTCTTTCATTCTCTCACTCTCTCACTCTCTCACTCTCTCACTCTCTCACTCACTCTCTCACTCTTACTCTCTCACTCTCTCACTCTCTCACCCTCTCACTCTCTCACCCTCTCACTCTCTCACTCTCTCACTCTTTCACTCTCTCACTCTCTCACTCTCTCACTCTCTCACCCTCTCACTCTCTCACTCTCTCACTCTTTCACTCTCTCACTCTCTCACTCTCTCACTCTCTCACTCTCTCACTCACTCTCTCACTCTTACTCTCTCACTCTCTCACTCTCTCACCCTCTCACTCTCTCACTCTCTCACTCTCTCACTCTCTCACTCTCTCACTCTCTCACTCTCTCACTCTCTCACTCTCTCACTCTCTCACCCTCTCACTCTCTCACTATTTTTAATCTTTCCTGTTAATCTTCTTATCTTGTAACTCCTTTCGCCATTCCATTTCTTATTTAGCTAGCATTTATCGTGGATTATAAAAAGCGCATTTTCTGAGTACTTCAAGCATTTCTCAACTCTGCTAACGACTGTTTTACTTTCACTTTTCTCGTAGCAAATGTTTTGAACAATCTGGCCCTCACTGTCTCACCCCCGTGTCTGTGCCATCTGTTGCAGTGAAGAATTCAATCAGGTCCTGGGTGACTCAATTAAAATTGGGCCCGAGGTTTAAAGTAAATGCAATACGCAATTCATATTCCTGGCCTTTAGCCTGGACCTTTGAAGCACCCTTGTGAGGAAATTCTAACTGGCTCAACTGACAGCTGCCTAATAAATGCCGCTGTGTGGATTTTGTTAGGGACTGGGAGTTTAATTGCGACTGTCACAGGTAGATGTGAATGTGACAGAGATTGTGACTGTGATCATGACTTCTTTAGCCTGTGTCTGAGACAGTATCACGTTCTAAACAAACCAAATCTGAAAGAACATTTTAAACTAATGTGAAAAACAATCTAAACTAAAGTGAAACACTGTCTAAACTAATGTGAAACACTATCTAAACTAATGTGAAACACAATATAAACTAATGTGAAACACTGTCTAAACTAATGTAAAACATTATCTAAACTAATGTGAAACACAATCTTAACTAATGTGAAACACAATCTAGACTAATGTGAAACACAATCTAAACTAAAGTGAAACACTGTCTAAACTAATGTGAAACACAATCTAAACTAAAGTGAAACACTGTCTAAACTAATGTGAAACACAATCTAAACTAATGTGAAACACAATCTAAACTAATGTGAGACACTGTCTAAACTAATGTGAAACACAATCTTAACTAATGTGAAACGCAATCTTAACTAATGTGAAACACAATCTAAACTAATGTGAGACACTGTCTAAACTAATGTAAAACATTATCTAAACTAATGTGAAACACTGTCTTAACTAATGTAAAACATTATCTAAACTAATGTGAAACACAATCTAAACTGTGAAACACAATCTAGACTAATGTGAAAAACTATTTAAACAATTCTGAAACAAATTCTTTAAAAAATCCCAAACTAAAAGGTTTTAAACATAAAAAATTCTAGAGGATCTCATAAACTGGTGAAGACACAAAGAGCAGAAGTAATGAAGTTCTGAATCACAAAGCTCACCTTTTCTTGAGCCAGAGAGGGCTTGTTAGGGCTTCCAGCTTCCAACTGCATCAGCTGCTGCTGCTGCTGCTGCTGCTGCTGCTGTCGCTGCATGTGCTCGTCCACAAGAAATGACCTGCTGGCATCGTCTTCACCTGAAATTGCAGGGTGAGAATTTTTATTCTCATTCTCACAGTCATTCTCACTCTCATTCTCATTCTCAC
>NIVC01001432.1:0-60000 GCA_002269645.1 Macrostomum lignano | reverse complement strand
CACTCCTGAACTGATCACTCCTGAACTGATCACTCCTGAACTGATCACTCCTGAACTGATCACTCCTGAACTGATCACTCCTGAACTGATCACTCCTGAACTGATCACTCCTGAACTGATCACTCCTGAACTGATCACTCCTGAACTGATCACTCCTGAACTGATCACTCCTGAACTGATCACTCCTGAACTGATCACTCCTGAACTGATCACTCCTGCATTCTGTAGAGGCTGAGTAGCGTGCCGCTGGTAAAGCAGAAATTTCCCAGGCTGCAAGGTGCAGAGATGCTCGGAGCGATCGTTTTGGTGCAGGGAGATGATGGTTCAGTGAGATGATGGTGCAGGGAGATGATGGTGCAGGGAGATGATGGTGCAGGGAGATGATGAGATGATGGTGCAGGGAGATGATGGTGCAGGGAGATGATGGTGCAGGGAGATGATGATGCAGGGAGATGATGGTGCAGGGAGATGATGGTGCAGGGAGATGATGGTGCAGGGAGATGATGGTGCAGGGAGATGATGGTGCAGGGAGATGATGGTGCAGGGAGATGATGGTGCAGGGAGATGATGGTGCAGGGAGATGATGGTGCAGGGAGATGAGATGATGGTGCAGGGAGATGATGGTGCAGGGAGATGATGGTGCAGGGAGATGATGGTGCAGGGAGATGATGGTGCAGGGAGATGATGGTGCAGGGAGATGATGATGCAGGGAGATGAGATGATGGTGCAGGGAGATGATGGTGCAGGGAGATGATGGTGCAGGGAGATGATGGTGCAAGGAGATGATGGTGCAAGGAGATGATGGTGCAGGGAGATGATGGTGCAGGGAGATGATGGTGCAGGGAGATGACGGTGCAGGGAGATGATGGTGCAGGGAGATGAGATGATGGTGCAGGGAGATGATGATGCAGAGAGAAGAGATGATGGTGCAGGGAGATGATGGTGCAGGGAGATGATGGTGCAGGGAGATGATGGTGCAAGGAGATGATGGTGCAAGGAGATGATGGTGCAGGGAGATGATGGTGCAGGGAGATGATGGTGCAAGGAGATGACGGTGCAGGGAGATGATGGTGCAGGGAGATGATGGTGCAGGGAGATGACGGTGCAGGGAGATGATAAGATGACGGTGCAGGGAGATGATGGTGCAAGGAGATGATGGTGCAGGGAGATGATGGTGCAGGGAGATGATGGTGCAGGGAGATGATGGTGCAAGGAGATGATGGTGCAGGGAGATGATGGTGCAGGGAGATGATGGTGCAGGGAGATGATGGTGCAAGGAGATGATGGTGCAAGGAGATGATGGTGCAAGGAGATGATGGTGCAGGGAGATGATGGTGCAGGGAGATGATGGTGCAGGGAGATGACGGTGCAGGGAGATGATGGTGCAGGGAGATGATGGTGCAAGGAGATGATGGTGCAGGGAGATGATGGTGCAAGGAGATGATGGTGCAAGGAGATGATGGTGCAGGGAGATGATGGTGCAGGGAGATGATGGTGCAGGGAGATGATGATGCAGGGAGATGATGGTGCAGGGAGATGATGGTGCAGGGAGATGATGGTGCAGGGAGATGATGATGCAGGGAGATGATGGTGCAGGGAGATGATGGTGCAGGGAGATGATGGTGCAGGGAGATGTTGGTGCAGGGAGATGAAGGTGCAGGGAGATGATGGTGCAGGGAGTTGGTAGTGCAGGGAGTTGGTAGTGCAGGGAGTTGGTAGTGCAGGGAGTTGGTAGTGCAGGGAGTTGGTAGTGCAGGGAGTTGGTAGTGCAGGGAGTTGGTAGTGCAGGGGGTTGGTAAAGTCCAATTGTTTTGACCTCTCCACAGTCAGGCACAGTCAGCCCAGCAGTTCTGCAATCAACAAGCTCTCAACTTCTTCCCATTGACCGGCCTCATCTGTAAGTGCCCTACCGGTAGTCCCAACTCCAGGACAGCCTCACAGGGTTGTAAAATATCTTTGAGCTCGCTTTGCACGAACAGGAAGCTGGCAGTTCACAGCTGGGCCACTTTGCCCGACAACTCAGATGATAGATGGCGGCAATATGCCACTCTCGTGCGGAGAAATCAAAGGTCGGGACAGCTCATTCTCAGTCGTGTCTGGGAGTGAGAGAGCTTTTTCATGCGAACACCCATGCACACTCCATGCAGCCTCAGTCACTTGCAGCCCAGACAGTTCACAATCAGACAGTTCACAATCAGACAGTTCACAATCAGACAGTTCACAATCAGACAGTTCACAATCAGACAGTTCACAATCAGACAGTTCACAATCAGACAGTTCACAATCAGACAGTTCACAATCAGACAGTTCACAATCAGACAGTTCACAATCAGACAGTTCACAATCAGACAGTTCACAATCAGACAGTTCACAATCAGACAGTTCACAATCAGACAGTTCACAATCAGACAGTTCACAATCAGACAGTTCACAATCAGACAGTTCACAATCAGACAGTTCACAATCAGACAGTTCACAATCAGACAGTTCACAATCAGACAGTTCACAATCAGACAGTTCACAATCAGACAGTTCACAATCAGACAGTTCACAATCAGACAGTTCACAATCAGACAGTTCACAATCAGACAGTTCACAATCAGACAGTTCACAATCAGACAGTTCACAATCAGACAGTTCACAATCAGACAGTTCACAATCAGACAGTTCACAATCAGACAGTTCACAATCAGACAGTTCACAATCAGACAGTTCACAATCAGACAGTTCACAATCAGACAGTTCACAATCAGACAGTCACGATTATATTTTACGAGCGTAAAAGAAATTACTTGCGCTACTATAAGTATAAACTTTCAGACAGGGGCACTATTTTTCTAGTTAAACACATATTCATTGTTTTATTACCATTGCTATTCATTGTAAAATGAGCCTGCATGCAATTTTTGGTCAATACGCACATCGGAGTACTGAAAGAAAAAAAGGTCTTTTACCTTTCCTAAACAGTTAAACCGAAAAAAACCTCAGTTGGGACACCCAGCTCACTCCAAACCACGATACAGATTTGTCCCAGCAAGAATGGGGGGAAGGGTTGGGGAAGAAATAAGTAGTAGTTACACTTGCATTTAACTCTTTTTGGCATCACTCCCTGTACATAGACCCTGTACATAATCGTACACCCCACGCACACCTACCTGCCTTCCCCATTGCATTTCCGTCCCCCTCTTTCGCAGAAAACAAAAAAACGTAGGTTCAACGCTGCCGGCGCAGGACCACAGCTATTAGACTGCACTGCACTACTCTTTCATTCGGAGTATTCTGAACTCAGCTTCAGTTTTAAGTTTCGTCATTCTATTTCAATAAGGTAAGCTGTAGTATACATTGCAATCTAGAAATTTTCAACTAATCGATAAGTGAAAAAATCCCATTCTGCCATCTTTGTTATACCGTTTGGAATCTTCTAGAATATTCCGGAAACCTTCACCAGAAATATAAATATACACTGCCCGCTCCGATTCCCCTCAAATCACTCCATTCTTTCTTGAAGAGTTACAGGCCAGCTTTTAATTGCTTGAACCTCTACGAAGTCGCATATTCAGCTCTGTAAGTACGAGTATTCACCGTAATAGTTGTGGATTTAGGATTTGAGTGTACGGTTTTTCCGCGGAATTCCCAGCATTGGTTCCATGTTGAATAAAAACTGCAATTTTTTGTCTGGCAGCGAAACACTATGATATAAGTTGATATACGGCTAGTGTAAGCCATCAGTGTTACACAAGATTGTGCGATCAATCTGGTTGTACCTTGTTAGCAAATTGACGGCTATGCCAGAAAATAGTCACTAACTGGTATTCAACTGGTTTCATACAATCTAGTCCTGCCTGCCCCTTAAGGCAGAAAAATATTATTTAATGAAAAGATAAAGCTAACACGATTAATAAATTTCTCATTTTGAAACTTACAAAATATTTTAGAATGAGCAGAACAGCCTCAATGCAAGTCTACAGTGTTCTACAGTCACTTCTACTTGTGAGTCAGAGGTGAGTCATAGTGATAAATTTATAAAGCAATTAAGGAATTTAACATTAGTAGACATCATTAGTAGACATTATTAATAGACATCATTAGTAGACATTATTAGTAGACATCATTAGTAGACATTATTGGTAGACACTATTGGTAGACATTATTAGTAGACATCATTAGTAGAAATCATTAGTAGACATCATTAGTAGACATCATTAGTGAACATCAATAGTAGACATTATTAGTGAACATCAATAGTAGACATTATTAGTAGACATCATTAGTAGACATCATTAGTAGACATCATTAGTAGACATCATTAGTAGACATTATTAGTAGACATCATTAGTAGACATTATTAGTAGACATCATTAGTAGACATCATTAGTAGACATCATTAGTAGACATCATTAGTAGACATCATTAGTAGACATCATTAGTAGACATTATTAGTAGACATCATTAGTAGACATCAATAGTAGACATCATTAGTAGACATCATTAGTAGACATCATTAGTAGACATCATTAGTAGACATCATTAGTAGACATCATTAGTAGACATCAATAATAGACATTATTAGTAGATATCATTAGTAGACATCATTAGTAGACATCATTAGTAGACATCAATAATAGACATTATTAGTAGACATCATTAGTAGACATCATTAGTAGACATCATTAGTAGACATCATTAGTAGACATCAATAATAGACATTATTAGTAGATATCATTAGTAGACATCATTAGTAGACATCATTAGTAGACATCAATAATAGACATTATTAGTAGACATCATTAGTAGACATCATTGTAGACATCATTAGTAGATATCATTAGTAGACATCATTAGTAGACATCATTAGTAGACATCATTAGTAGACATTATTATTAGACATCATTAGTAGATATCATTAGTAGACATCATTAGTAGACATTATTATTAGACATCATTAGTAGATATCATTAGTAGACATCATTAGTAGACATTATTAGTAGACATTATTAGTAGACATTATTAGTAGACATTATTAGTAGACATTATTAGTAGATATTAGCAGTAGATATTAGCAGTAGATATCATTAGTAGACATCATTAGTAGACATCATTAGTAGACATTATTGGTAGACATCATTAATAGACATCATTAATAGACATTATTGGTAGACATCATTAATAGACATCATTAGTAGACATTATTGGTAGACACTATTGGTAGACATTATTAGTAGACATCATTAGTAGACATCATTAGTAGACATCATTAGTGGACATCAATAGTAGACATTATTAGTAGACATCATTAGTAGACATCATTAGTAGACATCATTAGTGGACATCAATAGTAGACATTATTAGTAGACATCATTAGTAGACATCATTAGTGGACATCAATAGTAGACATTATTAGTAGACATTATTAGTAGACATTATTAGTAGACATCATTAGTAGACATCAATAATAGACATCAATAATAGACATTATTAGTAGACATCATTAGTAGACATCATTAGTAGACATTATTAGTAGACATCATTAGTAGACATCATTAGTAGACATCATTAGTAGACATCATTAGTAGACATTATTGGTAGACATCATTAATAGACATCATTAATAGACATTATTGGTAGACATCATTAATAGACATCATTAGTAGACATTATTGGTAGACACTATTGGTAGACATTATTAGTAGACATCATTAGTAGACATCATTAGTAGACATCATTAGTGGACATCAATAGTAGACATTATTAGTAGACATCATTAGTAGACATCATTAGTAGACATCATTAGTGGACATCAATAGTAGACATTATTAGTAGACATCATTAGTAGACATCATTAGTAGACATCATTAGTGGACATCAATAGTAGACATTATTAGTAGACATTATTAGTAGACATCATTAGTAGACATCATTAGTAGACATCATTAGTAGACATCATTAGTAGACATTATTGGTAGACATCATTAATAGACATCATTAATAGACATTATTGGTAGACATCATTAATAGACATCATTGTAGACATCATTAGTAGACATCATTAGTAGACATTATTAGTAGACATCATTAGTAGAAATCATTAGTAGACATCATTAGTAGACATTATTAGTAGAAATCATTAGTAGACATCATTAGTAGACATTATTAGAAGACATTATTAGTAGACATCATTAGTAGACATTATTAGTAGACATCATTAGTAGACATTATTAGTAGATATTAGCAGTAGATAATAGTATTCTTCATCAATTTTCATAAATCTATTTTTAACATAAGAGAGTTTTTTCATTTTTTCTGCCACAGCTTCTGCTTAGCCGTGGAATTTGATGACAGTGAGAAAATCCACCACTGCGTTGATGACTCAACAGTTGCGATCAGTATGGATGATGCCGTTTGTGGCTCGGAGAAGTACCTACCGGCCTATGTCAGGGGAGAGAAAGACTCACCAATGAATCGGAACTGCGAGTGGAAATTTAAACTGCTTTCTGCCAATGCGTCTTATCGTTTTCTTGTCATCTTTCCTGGCAGTGCAAACATCAGCGATTGGACGTGCGAAACACCCGAGGGCCAAGGTAGGCTTGATAGATAGGGAGATAGATAGATAGATAGATAGATAGATAGATAGATAGATAGATAGATGGATAGATAGATAGATAGATAGATAGATAGATAGATAGATAGATAGATAGATAGATAGATAGATAGATAGATAGATAGATATATAGATAGATAGACAGATAGATAGATAGGTAGATAGATAGATAGATTTATTTATCTATCTATCTATCTATCTATCTAGTTTAGAATATTTAAAGTAGGCATTGAGTAATTTTAGACAAACAACTAGGTCTGCAACACGGTGAAATAACAGGACAGAAGTGCTTCACCTAGAACACAAGATTTTTATGCACATTGGAAATATCATTCACTTTCTGAATTTACGTATCTACTTCTAGCGTGAAATTATGATTATATATAACTTTTAATATACTATATACTATATCCTCAATCATAAAATCCATTTCCATGCACAATCGTTAACTTTTTAACTAGCTATCCAAGACCATATCGCTCGTTTACTCGTATTTTTACATTGATATAATAAGTTAAATATAGTGTATCATAACAAATAAAGTATTTGTATTGATTACTTTATATTATACTGAATGAAATGTATTGCGTAGCCATTTCTATTTTAAACACTGTTCGCTATTGTTAAAATTTATGCGTTGCTTATAGGTGTAAGTGTCAATTAATGATTTATTCTAATTTAATAGGTAAATCCGTATATATTCCCAACCGATCTACAGGGCAGGAATGTTAAAAGAAAGTTTTTAATCCTCGTTAGCACTTAGCAGCACATATTGGACCATAGACAATAGGCCCGTTTGATACCTGCAGGGTGCAGAAGAAACGGTTAATCCTGTTAAGCCGATTGTTCAGCTCCAAGATCGGGAAAGATAGCTTTTAAGCAAATTGTCAGACTGGATAAGTAGAACTTAATGAACTTGGCAAATGTAATAATAATTATTGAACGACAAATTAGCAATATTTGGAAACTAACGCAACAGAAAAATAATAATCAACCTTTAACAATAACAATTAATAAAACACAAATATAAACTCGGCCTCCTGTGTCATTACTAACACAGTATGTTAGAGCTAAGATTTAGTTTGCTAAGCTAACTATAAGTACTTAGGAGCAGCGCTCAACCAAGACTTGACATTTGCTAATAACTAGCCATGAACTATCAGTTTAACAGGTACACTGGGCCGATCTTACAAGTCAATTACTATCGGGAGCACACAGTCCGGGCTTACTGCGAGATCAATCTCGAGGGCAAAGAAAAACGGCGCGGAGATTCAAATTGGTGCGCGCGGTATTTAAATACTCGCCGAATGAGTGCATTAAAACAACTGATGGGCCTCCTGGCACAAAATACGTTAACCTAGTCGTTATCGCATGTGCATGAACTTCCAGTGAATTAATGGCGCACGTTAGTAACTCCCTTTGATTCATTGATTTGTTAGTAATAAATATTCATAATCAATCAGTTTGCGTAATAAACGACAACTTTCACAACTTAGCCCTGTCACACAATGACATTGTCATTGAAAGCTAAACTATACTAGAAATTGCACAGAAATTGCTCATTCTTTCGTTTAAAAAAGGCCAATTTTCACAGTTTTATTATTTTCTAACGTTAAAATGCAGACTTTATTGAACAAAAATCAACCACTTCATCAGCAGAAACCATAATTTTTACAACTTTATCGTCAAAAATGCTGTTTAATCATTCAAATGTTTGTATTTGGTACGTTTAATACCCCTCAAGAAGTGGGGAAGGGATTACTCTTAAATATTGGGTTAAAACACAGTTTGCTATAAAACTAGCTATAATAATTTTAACCCTAAAAAGAGGTAATTCTTACCTCTGCGTACATGTAGTATTGTTTCGAATTGTACATGTAATCTTGGTACGCGCGCGCGGGGGGGCGTCTGGGGATGATGCTGTACATGTAGAAATTGTCAGTAGATTAGTGTACATGTAGAAGTACATGTATATGTACAGTATACATATAGAATTGGGGATAGAAATGTTCAGATACAATTTGGGATTAATGTGCATATGTGAGTACATGGATTAATGTACATGGAATTAATGTACATATACATATATATGTATATATATGTATATATATATCACGCTTAGGATAGCATTTTAATACACTACTTACTTCCATTTTTCAGAGAGTAGTATAATTTGCGTTTTTTGCGTCAAAATTCTGAAAATCGACGGTTAACTGCGCATTACGTAGTCCTTACTTATATCTGGCTAGTGACAAAATTAGGCTAAACTTGGACTCATTTAGTGCCACTGAGCTTTACTTTAGATAGCCTAAGAATGATGCGCGCGTATGTGGCAGTGAAAATAAGACGCTTATAATCATTAAAGCAGAATTGTCTGAACGTTAATAATTTGCAAAACATTAACAAAGTAGACGATGCGGACAAAAATATTTTAGAGTAAAAACACATTCAATTAGATTTGTAGAATGAGAATGGCTTTATTGTTTTTAAAAAAGTTACTTCTTGCCACGCAAATTCATTACTTATTTTTTTCAAACTGTAATTGTCGAATTAGCGGAAATTTTTCGATATGACTTCGATGTCGAAAAATCGAAGCCTAGTCGATGGAAATTCGAAACCCGTAAAATAGCTTTAAAAGTTACTGTACTATATTTTTCACTGATTTTGAGCATAATCCAATCAGTTTAATGACAAATTAACGATTTTTCAATTTCGATGCAAATTCGAAATCATCCCCTCGATTCGAAGTCGATTCGACAGCTCACTTCACAGCGGGTTAGCGTATAAAAATTAACGAATAACTCAACTCAATTATCGGTTACGAGTATACACAATTAAATTCTGTCTCAAGACATTACTGCACTGTTACTCTTGTTTAACTGCAAGCTCCTTGGGCTTCACACCTTGAAAAGTATTCAATAATGAGTAAATAATGAGGCCGAAATGTTGTCTGCCAGAAGAGCCTCATCGGCGAGTCTATTATAGGATTCAAAGCTTGGCTAACATGATCGAGTTTTCATGGCCAAGGATTCGCTCGCTCCTTCCTGTCGTTGTTCCAATCAACTGACCAGTTGTTCGAATCTACGTAGGCCTTTGCGTGCCGCTCGACAAATCCTTCGCCAGCATTTTTCCTGCGTATCAGATCGTTGCGCATGTTTGGCAGCTCGTCGCCCAGATGGGTGGCAACCTAGCGGATCATGGAAGACACAAGTTAGTGAACTTATTCGTCTCGGGTAATATGCTATACGACTATGCTATGCATATGCTATGCTATGCTCGTAATAATAATTGACACTTGACCCAAAGGGCCAGTGCAGGTGTGTCAAGCACACTAGCAGGCGGAGACAGCATACCTAATCCTCGGCTCTCTCGGACACCGGTTGACAGCCGCGTGCCAGCTATGGAATTTATTTCGAACTATAGAACTCATACGTACATGTATCGGCAGCATCCAAACCCCACTGAATTGCCGCACAGAGCTGTTTTAATCCTACGCCAGCCGGCCGAATACGCTCGTATATCCAACAAAATGTCGGTACTCATTTGCAGCTAAGTAGAATGCGTGCACATTAGGGCAAAGCTGCTTGCCAAATGGTGCACGAATAGTTCTAGTCAAGTCGGAAGGCTGAGCTATCCACCTTTTAAATATACGAGTACTATGGTGAAGTCGAAGATTTAAGTGCCACACTCACCCATCTCTCGACCGGACTATTGCCATAATTTGTCTCGGCAATCTTCCTGTTTTCCTTGCTGCTGTCGGCGGTAACAGGTGAGAGCGCAATCATCATCATCAGCAGCAGCAGCAGCAGTGCCTGTGAGCGCAGCGGAGCCATGATAAAACAGATTTGGATTTATACGAATTTTTAAGTAAGTTTTCAGAAGTCTGGTCGGTAAAATCGCTTAGTTTTTTACCTCTGGTCAAAGCATACTAATATTTATAATCTTGTTTGGGCGGATAAAAATATCTATTTTCAATGTCTGTAAACAGGCATGGTTCAAGGTTTATCTAGTTGATAAAATGGTGAAGTTCGAAGTTCGAAGTTCGAAAATCGTGCGTACAAACACTTTCTCACACTATACATGTTGACTGTGTAAAAGCGTCTGGGGTCAAATATGAAACCTTGCCAAGCGCTCTAGTTACGAGCGCGTACTTGCCGTGCCATGCCGTGCCGTGCCATACTTGCCATGCGCTCGTGTATGAGCCCGTCGCTCGAATTCACTACGAGGGTTGCTCAATAAGTTTCCGGAAAAACACAGTTCTTGGCATTCTTTTTAGGAGCTTTTTTAGGAAATGATCGGGGATTATGTTGAGACAGTATGCCTAAAATTTCAGCTCGCTGCATTTCCATGTTCACTCGCAAGAGCCCAGCTTACAGATTCCACTTTACGCCAAGCCAGGGCGTAGCCAGGAGGGGGGTAAGGATGCCGTGCCCCCCTCAATCAGATGACCTGCACTCCCGAATTCCTCTTGGTACCCCCACAAATCCCCGTCGGCGCCCCCCCAAATCCCATGGCTAGGTTTTTATCACCTACTTAGGGTTAGGGTTAGGACAAGGATTACTGATCCGTCAGACCAGTCGGCCGCTGAGCACTTAAAATAAGGAAGGCTAAAAAGACAGTAGCTAAAAAGGGATTTGGTGCTCGACGCGTTTCGGTTTAAAACCTTCTTCAGGAGCAATTAGTTAGTAAAGAGTCCTAAGTTGGATCAGGTATATTTAACTGAGAGGAGGTTACAGCCAATGGGAGCGCGCGAGGGGTACAGTGAGCGAATGGGAGCGCAGAGGAGAAAAAGATGGGCTCGGGAGTGGCTGAGGGAAAGGGTGGAAAGGGATCAGGAGCAGTGGCGCAACCAGGGGGGGGGGCGGGGGGCGGTCGCCCCCCCCCCTTAGGTGGGGGACCGAAAAAAAATCAAAGGGGGACCAAGCGAATTTTCGCCAAAAACAGAGCCACCCCTTCGCCGCCCCCCTCCCGGGACTTTACCCTCAGAATCCGCCCCCCCTCGAAAAATTTCTGGTTGCGCTACTGATCAGGAGAGAGAAAGAATGGGAAAAATATGGGCGACGTGCCAGTGAGACTGGCGCAAAGGAGGTAGGGACTAGAGAGGGAAAGTCGGGGGGGTGGGAATTAGCGAGATTGAGAGGAAAAGCAGGGCGAGGATGGGCGCACGTGGTGTGCGGCGGAGAGAGGGAATTAGAGGGGCTGAAGGGTGTGCATTGGTGAGATAGGAGAGGGAGAGAGAGGGACTTAAGAATTGGAAATTGGAAACAATGAAAGTTGGGGTAGGGACTTAGAGGGACTAAAGTTTTGGAAAAATTAAGAATGGAAAATTTAGCCTAGGGCTTAAGGGACTTAAGGATTAGAAATTGAAGACAAAGGAAGTTGGGGTAGGGACTTTAGAGGGAATAAAGTATTTGGAAAAGTTAAAGAAAGGAGAAATGGGGTTAGGGTTAAAGGGACTAGAGGGATGGAAGAGTGGGACAATGAGAACAGAGAGAGGGGGATTTATTAGTAAAAAAATGTGAAGTACATGTAGGCAATGAGCACAAAAATAGAGACTCTGTGAGCACAAAGCTGCATGCACGGGTGAGTGAAAATTAAAATTTACAGTTCGAGTTAATGAAAAAAATCAGATTGGTCAGCTTGGCGTAGTCAGGCGATCCGGTCGGAGGCGGAGTGGTGGAGCCGGCAATGTAGCGATGTTGGTGCCGGACGCTCCGGCCGAGGTGAGTCGGCGTAAAGGCGACGGGGGGGGTGGCGCGGGAGGAGAAGAGATGCAGGGGGTGAAATGCAGAATGGGAGTGAGGGGGGAGACGGATATCGCATTATTTACAGGCATTGGCTGTACATGGGAGGTTTTGCGGGATAGCGGAAACCGTACTGGGGAGGTTGCCGGTATCTTGGCTGGGGGGCATTTCGAAATGATGGGGAGGCCGGAGAGTAAGCAAAATTTTGGCCTGAGGGGCGTGGCCTCTTATCTCGACCCTGGCTTCTCAGTTTCCCGACTTCTGGGGGTCACGGGTGTTGCGGAACTTCAGCGGCTCATATCTGGGATTGGGGGGCTGACGTTCATTCCTTCTTGGAGCATTGGAAGTTCTGGGGGGTTCGCGTCTTGGCGGTTGATTCATCAGCTGGGGCCTGTACTGCTGCTGAGGTTGCGGCCTGTACTGCTGCTTGGGTGGCTGCCTGTACAGCTGGGGGTTTGGCTGCCTGTACTGCTGAGGGGGTGGCTGCCTGTACAGCTGGGGGTTTGGCTGCCTGTACTGCTGAGGGGGTGGCTGCCTGTACAGCTGGGGGTTTGGCTGCCTGTACTGCTGAGGGGTGGCTGCCTGTACTGCTGAGGTTGCGGCCTGTACTGCTGCTTGGGTGGCTGCCTGTACAGCTGGGGGTTTGGCTGCCTGTACTGCTGAGGGGGTGGCTGCCTGTACAGCTGGGGGTTTGGCTGCCTGTACTGCTGAGGGGGTGGCTGCCTGTACAGCTGGGGGTTTGGCTGCCTGTACTGCTGAGGGGGTGGCTGCCTGTGCTGCTGAGGTTGCGGCCTGTACTGCTGCTTGGGTGGCTGCCTGTACAGCTGGGGGTTTGGCTGCCTGTACTGCTGAGGGGGTGGCTGCCTGTACAGCTGGGGGTTTGGCTGCCTGTACTGCTGAGGGGGTGGCTGCCTGTACAGCTGGGGGTTTGGCTGCCTGTACTGCTGAGGGGGTGGCTGCCTGTACTGCTGAGGGGTGGCTGCCTGTACAGCTGGGGGTTTGGCTGCCTGTACTGTTGAGGGGGTGGCTGCCTGTACAGCTGGGGGTTTGGCTGCCTGTACTGCTGAGGGGGTGGCTGCCTGTACAGCTGGGGGTTTGGCTGCCTGTACAGCTGGGGGTTTGGCTGCCTGTACTGCTGAGGGGGTGGCTGCCTGTACAGCTGGGGGTTTGGCTGCCTGTACTGTTGAGGGGGTGGCTGCCTGTACAGCTGGGGGTTTGGCTGCCTGTACTGCTGAGGGGGTGGCTGCCTGTACAGCTGGGGGTTTGGCTGCCTGTACTGCTGAGGGGGTGGCTGCCTGTACTGCTGAGGGGTGGCTGCCTGTACAGCTGGGGGTTTGGCTGCCTGTACTGCTGAGGGGTGGCTGCCTGTACTGCTGAGGGGGTGGCTGCCTGTACAGCTGGGGGTTTGGCTGCCTGTACTGTTGAGGGGGTGGCTGCCTGTACAGCTGGGGGTTTGGCTGCCTGTACTGTTGAGGGGGTGGCTGCCTGTACAGCTGGGGGTTTGGCTGCCTGTACTGCTGAGGGGGTGGCTGCCTGTACAGCTGGGGGTTTGGCTGCCTGTACTGCTGGGGGTTTGGCTGCCTGTACTGCTGAGGGGGTGGCTGCCTGTACAGCTGGGGGTTTGGCTGCCTGTACTGCTGAGGGGTGGCTGCCTGTACAGCTGGGGGTTTGGCTGCCTGTACTGCTGAGGGGTGGCTGCCTGTACAGCTGGGGGTTTGGCTGCCTGTACTGCTGAGGGGGTGGCTGCCTGTACTGCCTGTACGTCTCAGGAAACAACTGAGACGGCGGGGCGCATTGCGCTGTTTCGGCTAATTGCTTCTGTAGATTCTGGATGAGTCTCTCTTGGCGATCAATCTTAGTCTGCTGGTCAATGATCAATTGATCGGTTCTGACCTTATGCTCCTCTTTCTCATCCTTTGTCACTCTGATTCCACCTTTGTGGGACATCTGGTAAGCAGCTTCAATTCTGCGCAGCATTCTGCGGGCGGCTTGGAGACTAGCCGGTTGGGCGAAAATCAGCTTCTCACGGGTATCGGGAGGGGTTCTTACGCCTTTAATGAATTGTTCGACAAGTTTTTCTTCTCTTTGCTCAGCATCCATGTTCAGGAATGCGCGGGAGGCTAATTCAATCAGGGCATCGGCAAAACTATCGGTGGACTCATTCCTACCTTGGCAACGATTTCGGAACTCTTCGCGGAATTCAGCGGAGCTTCCTACTTTTCCAAATCTCTCTATCAATCTTTCTTTAAATTCTTCATAGGGGAGATTAGCTGGGAGGTTGAGGCGTTGGACTGCTGCAAACGCAGTGCTTAGATCTAAATTAGTCAGCAATTCCTGCTTTCGGTTTTCCTCATCTATTCCTTCATTCTCGCATCGCTGATCGAATGCGGTAAGCCAGACTCTGATATCTTGGCTGGGGAGGTATTTCTGTATCTTCACATGTCTAAGGGGACCTATAATTCTAAACGGTTGCGGAGCTCTTCAGCTAAGAGTCCTAGGGCTTCATTAATTCCTGCGGCCATTGTACTTCAGGGATTGGGGATGGGGATTAGAGTTTGGGTTGGTTTAAGTGCGCGTTTCACCAGATTCCAATCCTTTACCGCTGCCGCCAATTTTGTTATAGGGCTGTTTATTATTAAGAAAATCCCACCGCTGTTACCAAATTTGTCGTAGGGTTAACTTCTGCCTGTGTTTTTTTATCACAACGCTGCTACCAAATTCGTTATGAGAGGGGGTTGGGGTTTTCGGGAGTTTCTTAGAATTCGGGGAGAACTTCGCAATTTATACTACTAACAGGAGTAAGCCGTAGGTTGCTCCTGGTGGCGTGGTGTGTCCGAGCGGCAAGACACAGTTTCCTATTCAGTCCGGGAAATATAGATGGGAGGGGGAATCAAGGGCTTCGCGATGGATCAGAGTTGCCTGGGAAAGCACACTAATGGGGAATTTCTAAACACTTATAGGGAATGCTGGCATAAGTAGACTGACCGTCTAATACAGCAGTAGATAAGAAGGCAATCTGCCTAATGAATGTGGGAAATTTCTACAAGGAAGGATTGGGAGCGGGGGTGCCGGGGGCAGACTGTACGTCTGAGGAATAAGGCTCTGTACACCTGAGCAGACAGACTGTCCACTAAAAGGGGGGAAGGGCAGAAGCGGCGGGCGCCAGTTTCAGAGCATATTCCCAGGCTAGCCAGACAATCCACTACAAAAAAAATACGTGGCTAGCCAGGTGGCTCCACCGTGGGTCCACCTTGGCTAGCCCTTGCACCCGTGGACTCGGGGAATCAAATGAGTGAGTCAGACAGTTTCCCACGCTAAAAATAGCTTGTTGACGGGACCCAGCCAGGCGGCTGTGGAAAAGCAGACGCCAGAACTTGACTCGTATTGGTTGGCAAGATACATGGCACTAATTCAAAAAAAGAAAAAAAAATTTTTTGGCGCCATCGCGTGAGAACTAAATGCATTGACCTTGCCAGGGCGCTAAAATGGGCGCCCAAAGGCTGAAATTGGCGCCGGTATATTAAAATCGGCGCCAAAAAGTAGCAAGCTGATATATGCTGCCACTTCTACGCCCGTTGGCAAATTCCAGCGCTGATTCGGCGATCCTGGCGCCAATTTGGGGATCCTGGCGCCAAATTTAGCTTCCGGCGCCAATTCGAGCTTTCCCGCGCCAATTTGAGCTTTCCAGCGCTATTTTGAGCTTTCCAGGGCTAGTTTGGGTCCTCTCGCGCTGATTTCAGCATTTCAGCGCTGATTCGGCGATCCTGGCGCCAATTTGGGGATCCTGGCGCCAAATTTAGCTTCCGGCGCCAATTCGAGCTTTCCCGCGCCAATTTGAGCTTTCCAGCGCTACTTTGAGCTTTCCAGGGCTAGTTTGAGCTTCCTAGGGCTGGTTTGGGCCTTCTTGAGTTGATTTGGGGTTCCTGGCGCCAATTTGGGGATCCTGGCGCCAAATTTAGCTTCCGGCGCCAATTCGAGCTTTCCCGCGCCAATTTGAGCTTTCCAGCGCTAGTTTGAGCTTTCCAGGGCTAGTTTGAGCTTCCTAGGGCTGGTTTAGGCCTTCTTGAGTTGATTTGGGGTTCCTGGCGCCAATTTGGGGATCCTGGCGCCAAATTTAGCTTCCGGCGCCAATTCGAGCTTTCCCGCGCCAATTCGAGCTTTCCAGCGCTAGTTTGAGCTTTCCAGGGCTAGTTTGAGCTTCCTAGGGCTGGTTTAGGCCTTCTTGAGTTGATTTGGGGTTCCTGGCGCCAATTTGGGGATCCTGGCGCCAAATTTAGCTTCCGGCGCCAATTCGAGCTTTCCCGCGCCAATTTGAGCTTTCCAGCGCTATTTTGAGCTTTCCAGGGCTAGTTTGGGTCCTCTCGCGCTGATTTCAGCATTTCAGCGCTGATTCGGCGATCCTGGCGCCAATTTGGGGATCCTGGCGCCAAATTTAGCTTCCGGCGCCAATTCGAGCTTTCCCGCGCCAATTTGAGCTTTCCAGCGCTAGTTTGAGCTTTCCAGGGCTAGTTTGAGCTTCCTAGGGCTGGTTTGGGCCAGTTAGTTAACCTGAGTTACTTAACTTTAGGCCTGCAACTGCCACATTAATGGACTGCCACATCGCTAACTTTCAGGCGGTTGAGCCAAATAAATTGGAGAATTATTTTTTGTTTTAATCGTATGTGGGGAAAATCACTATATATAGGAGCGGTTTCGCGACAAATATACTCTAACTGTCTTTTACCCGTGAGCAAATAATTGCGAACAGAATAAGCAGTTCAATCTAAACCATTTCAAAGTCTTTGAGCTAAATAGCGACTTCTTCATTTGCAAAACCTGTGAAACGATTCTAAGAAATTTGCTAAGAGAAGGGAATTGGGACTAATTCCTGGAGATATACTAAGAGAGGCGCCGTGACCCTCTAGTCTCGGTGAACGCCCGATTAGGACTATACACTAATACATATACCAGTACTAGACCGCTCAGGCCATAAGCTACTAGAACGCTACCAGAAAGCAAGCCATAAGCTACCAGAAACGCTACTAAGAACGCTACCAGAAACGCTACTAAGAACGCTACCCAGAAATATTTAAATGAAATTCTAAGAAATAGTTAGGCGGTTAAAGTCAAAACTGGGGAGTCAGAAAATGTAGAAAAAAATTTGTTGTATCAATTGGTAATTTTTTATACAATTTTTTATATTTCCGTTAAGTGGTCTCAAAAAAACATTTTTAAAGCACAAAATACACCTCTTAATAAATTTCCTACCCATTTGTTAATCTTTACTTTTACGGAACTGTACGGACGCAGAATCAGAAACTAAATAAAGTATTATAAAAATAAATGTTTTATACAAACCCGTAAAAGTAGTTTTTATCTGAAAAAAATTAGGTAAATATTGCAATAGATATTTTTTAAATAAATATTAGGCTGGATTTTGTTAAACTGCTTACTTTGTTTACGTCGCGCCTGTTTGTGTTCTGAAATACTCTCGTTAATTTAGTTATCAGTTTCATGTTAATAAGTACTTTATTTATTATTGATGTTTGGCCTGGTTCTTTTTACGGATGTGAAATATCAGCAAACTTTTTTGGATTGAATTAAATATGAGATTTAGATATTGATTACTGACTTCTGTATTTCAAGCATTGCAAACGTCTAGCATCAATTTTCTGCTTATCTATCTAATTCATGAACAATAATCGATCGAGGATTCTAGATATATGCTTTATTTTATAAGCCACGGCTTATGAATAGGCAAATGACTCATGAGACTGAGGTTTAAATAATTTTACTGAATAGAATGACAAATAAAGGTGTCTATCAAGTTTTTTTATAAAATAGCTTTATCCACCCACGCTCTTGTTTAACTATATTTTTGTTCTGAGGCATAATTTGTAGTCTAGTTCAGATTGCTATTTATATTTAACTGTCCGTGTCTTAGGCCTATTTTATTTTTTGCTAATGACGTAGTAATAAAAAATATAATGTAAATATAAATTTTTGTACAGCTTTACAGCTTAGAATTACTTCGAAACTGATATATGCTTTTTTATAAAAGCCATTAGGCCTTAGCTAAGTGATAATCTACCTTATGATTACTGATAATGATACTGTTTATTATAGCCATCACTATGCACTTTGAAGTATATATATAATTTAAATTGCTAAATAATTAACAAGTAGCAAGTAAAACAGGTAATAACTTTTTTTAAACTTTAACTTTATAGTTTCATATAATTTGCAATGTAAAAAGCTATATAAAATGTGACTTGCACTATTCTTTAAAATGTATAATTGCAATATGTTTTCATTTGCATTATTTGTTACATTTATTTCATTTAAAACTCACATTATGAGCTTTAAGAACTTAGAACATGTTAAAAGTTAAAAATGCAAAACCTGATATATTTGCTTTTTAAAAAATTAGAAAATAGCAATATTTTATTATATATTTTATTGTTTACAAACTGGCTTTAAATGCCTAGCAGGAGTGTTTCCTTTTATACTATTGTATATATAATATACCAATAAATTCTTAACTTGCTTTAGTAGAAGTTTTTTAGACTTAAATGTAAGTAAAATATGTTAAATGTTTTTCACTTTAATTTCAGCCATGCCAG
This sequence comes from Macrostomum lignano, assembly GCA_002269645.1. Taxonomy (NCBI): domain Eukaryota; kingdom Metazoa; phylum Platyhelminthes; family Macrostomidae; genus Macrostomum; species Macrostomum lignano. The sequence goes on along the minus strand of NIVC01001432.1, from coordinate 41,056 downwards.
GACTTCTTTGGGAGATCTTCTCAGCTGCATTTTATGATATGCCTTTCATTCTGAGCTCTAAACCTGAGGCCTTACTTAAACAATGAAACTGGTGGACTTGCTATATGTTACCTTTACATTTGGTTGAGTGAGTCTAGTGCTTTCTCCATGAACCAACCTGATCTGTCTGAGCAACCTGTTGCAATGTTGGCGACTCCTGCACCTAGCAGGCCACTTCTGCCCACAACTGGTTCAGGTGCTGCGCTGCTACTTTTGGATTCTGGCACCCAAGATTCTGGTGGCTATGTGGCCTACATTTTCTCTCAGACCACAAGACACACCTTTTTAGAACCTTATGTTTTATAGTGTGTTTTATTGTATGGGCCTAGTGGCTATACCAAAAATCTTGTTTTGCATTTAAGTTAATAAAACTTCTGCTTCAGGAATTTATTACTTGTGCCTAAAAATTCTAAAACCTATTTCTGTTGCCTGTTCATCTTTTTCACTAAATCAAGAGGCATTAAGAGCTTCATTTAGAGCTCTGTGAGATTCACATTTGTATTGAAACTGTTTGGATAGGATCATAACCATGCCCCCCACCCAGATATCTTTTTTACCCTTCTTGAGGTAGCCATATTGATTTTCTGTTCTGGTCTGTGCAGACTGCTCTATACGTCCATGGCCATAGATTAAAATATTTGAGCTGATGCTGCTTTATTAATAAAACTTTTTATTATCCGATCAATGTGTTTGGGAAGTCGTGTTTTAAATCGTAGGCTCGTTTACTCGTATATTTGTTGAAATTAAGCAAGAGCTCGTCAATCGTTTCGCGCTTGTTCCTGCAGTCTATCAATTGTGGGTCTGTAAGCCAAGCATATACCCATAAACTAATACGTGGCTGCTGGCAGCCACACATCACAGGTACATAGCTGGTTGAGCTTAAAAAGCACTTATTAGTTATATAAGGAGTATGCTATAGTAAAAATAAAAGCATCCTAGCTTTCAAAGCTAGAACATTACAACGCTACCACGCTGAAGAGGGCTCGTACTCTCATGCCAGAGCGAACGCAGAAAAGTCGATACAAAAGAGGCCAAATTGCAACGTAAAAGTGAAAATAAGGAAGCACATACTGCGCGTGTTCTCAAACTCTGCTCGAGCAGCTCAGATTGGCCCTGCTGAAACTGAAGTGCAGCATACTGCCAGACTGTGCTCAAAATCTGCTTGTGTCGAACAAAGCTGAGTGACAGAGTCCAACTTGCAGCGATGCGCCAGACTGGATTCTGATCGACTACCCGCCGAACATAAGAGGTGGGGTTCTCTACAATGGTTGTCAATTATGTTGACACAAGTTGTTGCTGCGTGTAGCGATTTGTAGCGATTTTTATTTTCATTCCGTTTCCAAACAGCTGAAAGGTACATCTGTGGAGATGAACATTTTATTATTAGAGAGATAATGAGTGAACACTTTGTCTGTATTTTTTGCTGTCTTCTTTCTATTCCAATAGGATTCTAGCACCATGCAGATTTCAAGATATTAAATTATGAGTTCCAAGTTATTTAAGCATGATTACATAGTCTGTTACAATGCTATAACCTTCATGATGCCCCAAAATTATTGATCCTAGGTAAATCTGATGTCAGTTAAGCAGACCAATGAATTTAAAGTAAATTTAAAGTCAATCAGACCTGATTATTTGGTGTTAGTAAGTGAAATCTGATTAATCTGGTGATCTTAGACTAGAATTGCTAGTCATAAAAAATTTTAAGTGATGGTCAATAAAAAGATGTTTAAAGTAATTTTTACAAAATTTACCTCAAATTATTCAGTATGAAATAAGCAGAATAACTATCATTAAAAATAAATAAAGCCTAATTCATTACAAAATATACATTAAATGGCAATAAAATTATATTAGGTTGTCCCTGCTGCAAAGCCAAAAAAATGCTTCTTTATAGGGTTCTTTGCAGTGCCTTGAGGAAATATCTAAGCTTTTCATTGTACATGCTCCACACAGTGGGCTTCCGGAGAAAAAAATCATGACAAAAACTAACATTTATGGCATTTAAGAGCCAACAAAGAGTACCATTTAGTAAAGAAAAAAAATGCTTCAAGCTTGATAGGTGTGTAATAACATATTTCAATTCTAAAAGCTGGAAATTATTCATTTTGATGCAACAGACTACTGGAGAAAATCACTTTGTGCTCTCTAACTATTAAAAAGTATTTTTATATTGTTATAGAATGGTTATACAATAAGTAATATATTAGGCTTTTTCAATAAAAAGCATCGATTTTATGCTAAATTATTTTCTAAAATGTAAAAGTGAATAATCCAATTGGATACATCAATTTAGATTAGTTTTTAACATATTCTCATATGAGCATATAGGTGGGATGTCATAATCAATGTTTACTACCAAAACGAAGAATATTCGAACTACAGTAAGGTTTATACAAATAAAGCATTACTCATGCATGCATTTAATGCAAATTAACTTAAAACTTTCACCAACTACATTAATTCATACATTTTTAGCCCTTATTTGTAAATTATATAGAATTTTTTTCACACGTGTTCAACGTGGTTGAATTTCCGCCAAAAAAATTATCGCTGAAAAGGACATATTTTGTCTTTTAGAGGAGCGAAAAAGACTAATTTTACTTAGATTATAGTAAAATTATTTATAATTCACAGTTTAATGCAAGATTTAACCGGCCATACTCATTAGAAAACAGATACAATTTGGTATTACAAAGTTTGAATGGTGTAAACTCGCGATGCCCTCGTTTTGACTTTGCCCCGTCGGCTGCACAGTTTTTGGCCACCCTCCGCAGTCTGGCGGAGACCTGCGACTTCGGAACTTTTCTGGAAGACGCATTGTGTGACTGCTTCGTCTGTGGACTCCGGGAGCCGCAAGTGCAGAAGCGGTTGTTGACTGTCAGCACCCTGACGCTCGAGAAGGCCAAGGAAATCGCTCAAGCAGCAGAAATCGCGGAAGCGGAGGCCAACAGCTGGCACGCCAAGCCGGAGGTCAATTTGGTCGGTAAAGCCGCGTCACCACGACGGCCGTGCATGCGCTGTGGCTCCAGGCAGCACCTGTCGGCGGAGTGCCAGCACCGGAACACCAAGTGTCACGCCTGTGGCAAGCTGGGCCACTTGAAGGCCGTCTGTCTATCGAGCCAAAAGACCTGCGCCGGAGGGGCTCCTAGCAGTCAGCAAAGCGGCTTGAAATTCAGTGGCCACAAGAACAGAAAGTCCATCAGGGCCGTTCACCCAGACGAGAGCGAGGAGCACCGCGGCGGGGAAAGCGACGACTCGGCAAAGGTGACGTGGATCTCCCAGGTCTGCAGCGGTAAGGAAAGGCACCTGAGTGCTCAGCTACACATCAACGGGCGACCGCTGAGGATGCAGGTGGACACCGGAGCTTGCGCCAGCCTCGTATCTAAGCAGCACTGGAAGCAGCTGGGTCGGCCGCGACTACAGAACGCCGAGGTTCAACTGCGCACCTGGACAGGCGAGAGCATCCCAGTGCTGGGGTCTGCGAATGTGGAAGTGCAGTACGGCACGCAGACTTGCGAGCTGCCCCTGATAGTCACCAGCCTAGAGAAGGCAAGCCCGTTAATGGACCGGGACTGGCTAAGGAACATTCGGCTGAACTGGAAGGAGATCTTCGCCATCAGCGATCCAGTTCCACCGGAGATCTCAGCTACGCCAACAGCGCCACCAGAGTTGGACGGCCTGCTGCAGAAGTTTGCGGACGTGTTCGAGCCGGGCCTGGGCAACTTCACCCAGCACAGTGTGAAGCTGCGGCTGCAAGAGGACGCGCTGCCCAAGTTCTGCAAGGCCCGACCCGTGCCGTACGCCCTGAAGTCCAAGATCGACGCGGAGTTGCAGCGGATGCAGGAAGTAGGGGTGATAGAGCCCGTTCGGCATAGCGACTGGGCGACTCCGGTCGTGCCCGTAAGCAAGCCAAACGGGACCATCAGACTGTGCGGTGACTACAAGGTCACGCTGAACCCGCAGCTGAAGATCGACCACTACCCTATGCCGACGCCAGAGGAGCTCTACGACGCGGTCGGCGGCGGCAAGATCTTCTCCAAGCTGGACCTGTCGGAATGCTACCTGCAGTTTCCACTGGACGAGGCCAGCCAAGACTTGACCACCATCAACACCCACAAGGGACTGTTTAAGTTCAAGCGACTTCCATATGGAGTCAGCTCGGCGCCTGCGCTATGCCAGCAGATCATGGAGTCTGTGCTGCAGGGTGCCAGCTCAACTTGCTGCCGGATTGACGACATCTTGGTGGCAGGGAAAAACTCGGAGGACCACCTGAGTAATCTGCGGGAGGTTCTGAACCGTTTGCGCAAAGCTGGACTCCGACTCAAGCTAGAGAAGTGCAGGTTCTTTGAGAGCGGGGTGGAGTACCTGGGCTCGCTTATTAGCAGCGAAGGGGTCCGGAAGAGTCCAAAGAAGGTCGAGGCCATCAGAGCCAGCCCGAAGCCGACAACCGTGTCCGAGTTGCGGTCCTTTCTAGGTCTGGCAAACTACTACGCCAAGCATGTTGCTAACTTCTCGACAAAGGCGGCCCCGCTGTACAAGCTTCTTCGCAAGGACACCGCGCGGGAGTGGACAGCGAGCCAGCAGTCGGCCTGGGAGGCTTTGAAGGAGGCACTTGCGTCAGACACCGTGCTGACTGGCTACAACCCCGACTGGCCGCTGATACTGGCTGCGGATGCCTCCTCCGTCGGCATTGGAGCCATCATCTCCCACGTGGTGCCTGACGGAACCGAGAAGCCGATCGCCTTCGCCTCACGGAGCTTGAACGCCGCGGAGAAGAATTACGCTCAGATCGAGAAGGAGGCACTGGCGATCATCTTTGGCATGAAGAAGTTTCACAACTACACATACGGCCAGAAGATCACCATCATCACTGACCACCAGCCCCTGACGAGCATCTTTGGACCGAAAAACGGCGTCTCGGCGACAGCAGCAGCACGTCTGCAGCGATGGGCGCTCACGCTGGCCGCGTACGACTACGACATCCGCTACAAAAACACCAAGCAGCACGGTAACGCTGACTTCCTGTCACGGCTACCCCTGGCGACCCAGTTGGAAGCCGACGACTCCAGAGGGGTGTTCTGGACAGACGAAGAGGGCCAGGGCAGCGAAGACTGGCCACTGCTGGCCAAAGACATTGCTAGCGCCAGTCAACGAGACACCGACCTCCAGGAGGTGTTGCGGTACACGCGTGACGGATGGCCGCACGCCTGGCGCGGCAGTCAAGAGCCTTACCTTACGGCGACATGAGCTCAGTTTGGAGGAGGGCTGCCTGCTGTGGGGGGGGGCGCGGGTCGTCATCCCTGCGGCACTGCGATCTCGCGTTCTGCAAGAGCTGCACGCTGATCATGCCGGCATCGTGAGAATGAAGTCGGTGGCGCGAAGCTTCGTGTGGTGGCCTGGCCTGGATCAAGACATCGAGCGGGTGGCTGGCTCCTGCAGCCAGTGCCAGATGACGCGGCCGGAGACTACGGCGCCACTTCACCCCTGGATCTGGCCGGACCAACCGTGGGAGCGGATCCACATGGACTTCGCGGGTCCCGTGGAGGGCCAGAACTATCTTCTAGTTGTGGACGCACACTCCAAGTGGCCACACGTAGAGCAAGTCAGCAGTCTTACAAGCGCTGAGGTCGTGAAGCGGTTGCGGCGTCTTTTCGCCCAGTGGGGGCTGCCACACCAGATCGTGTCTGACAACGGGCCAGCCTTCGCTAGTGCGGAGTTTCAAGATTTCTGCAAGAGCAACGGAATTAAGCACATCCGCAGTAGCCCATACCACCCGAAGACCAACGGCCTGGTGGAGCGCCTGGTAGGCAGCTTCAAGCGGGCCATGAAGTCCAGCCAGGCGGACGCAGGGAACGCCGACAAGCGACTGCAGAACTGGCTGCTTGGCTACCGCGCCACACAACACCCAACCACTGGCCGGGCCCCGGCGCAGCTCATGCTCGGCCGGGGGCTGCGGACGCGCATGGATCTGATGCGGCCGTCTACTCGAGACCGGGTTCTTCGTGCTCAGGCAGATCAGAAAAAGCTCCACGACCGCAAGGCTCGCCACGCCGATCAACTGCCGGACCAGGTGTGGGCGCGGGATTACCGCCGTGGCGCAGAGCGTTGGACGGAAGGCCGGGTGACAGAGCAGACCGGGCCACTCAGCTACCGAGTGGAGACCCGGGATGGCGTCATCGAGCGCCGGCACGCCGACCAGCTGCGGCCACGAACTATGCCGACGCCGCTAGCCGCCAGCCGCCTGTCGACTGAGACCGTGAGACCGGCGACGTGACGGACCGAGCCGGCGATGAGGCCGGCGACGCGGAGTTCGCCAGCTCGGCCCCTGAAGTTGATTCGGGCCAGCCGGCGAGGGACGTCGAATCGCCGCAGATGCGCCGCTCAGCGCGAACGCGACAGGAACCGGACCGGCTGCTGTACACTAAACCGGGAACTCCCGGATGTGACTGATTAGAGACAATCGCGTTTTGGTAGGGAAGGTCTTCCCCCAAGCTGGGAAGCAGAGAGAGATAAATAAAGAAGCCCGAGGCCTGGCGCCTCTGTAAGAAGCTACGAACCAAGATCGAGCTGGCCTACGAGGCTCACACGCACGCTCGTGCACAATCTTATTCTTATTCATTTGGAGCTAGACTCCACACAGGCCTCACATCCGGCGGCACTCAAAGCTGCGTTTTCGAATTCGAGGCCAGCCCGAACTATCACGGGGGCTTCCTACGCTGCGCTTCCAGGCACGGCGGCACTGCCTCAGGTTACAGCTGGTGGCAGATTGAACAAGTCCTGGAAATGAACGGTTAGTTACACTTGTTAAATTGGTGGAAAATGCAGGATCTTTCATCTTTCATAATTATACACTAGTCCTATATCACAACATTAAATCCTGACATTTAAATAAAAATAATAAAAATGATTGCTAAATATTGTCATTTCCAGTGAATCCCAGCAACATGCGTTTGGATGCTCCACCTCTTTGGCTAGCCGGATATCCGGTCAATGTGACGTTCGAATCGTTCGATTCCTATCCGACTCCGAGGCATCAGTGCCGGATTGAGGCGAGTGCTGCAGCCGCCGCGGCAACTCCGTGGAATATGACACTTTTGTCCACGGTGAGTGACGATTCTGTGCTAAGAGTGCATGAGTTGGTGAATGAATTTAGATCTACGGTTGAAGTATCTGCGATGATCTTGTCGATCTTGTCCGGGTTTTGTTCCTTGAGAACGGTTCTGCAGTCCCAGGCTTTCAGGAGGTGGTCAGGATAAGGACCACTATAGTAAAACTCAAAGATCGTGTAATTTTTTTAGGCCAATATCCTGTAAAAAAGACTTTTTTAATCACATTATCAATGACAATTCACACAACCAGACAGTTCACATAATCAGACAATTCACACAATCAGACAATTCACATAATCAGACAGTTCACATAATCAGACAATTCACATAATCAGACAATTCACATAATCGCACAGTTCACATAATCAGACAATTCACATAATCAGACAATTCACATTATAAGACAGTCTCACAATCATAGAATTCAAAGTCAGACAATTTAGAATCAGACGTGTCACAATAATCCGTTTTAAGTGCTTTAACTTAGGCTACTACAAGTAGACACTTCAGAAATATCAAGGCAGCTCCAAATTAATAAGCATTTTCTTTGGCCGTCCAAACCGCAGCTGAGACACTCAGCTCCACTCCAAATCCCGCGATAGATTTGTCCCAGCATTAGTGCTGGCATCCGCTGTGTAGAATTAGGGGAACGGTTGGGAAAGAGATTGCTTGGTAGTTGCACGTACATTTAACTCTATCTGGCATCACTCCGTGTACATAGAGGCCATTCTAACTGTCTTGCCTGCCCCCCAAAACGAAAAAACGTAATAACTACGTTGCCTACCCCAGCTGCAACAACTATTAGACTGCACTGCACTGCTATTCTTTCATTCGGAGCATTCTACCAGTAGACTCAGCTTCAATTTCAAGTTTCGTCATTATATTTCAAGAAGGTAAGCTGCAGTATGCTAATAAACATTATATTCTAGAAATTTCCAACTAATTCATAAGTCAGAAGTTCTGTGCTTTTCTAGAAACTCCCATTCTGGCATCTTTGTTATATCGTGTGAAAACTTGTAGAATATTCCGAGACCTTCATCAGCAATATAAATAAATATAGACGCTTCCGCGCTTCGGTTCTTTTTGAACCTCTCCATCCTTTCTTAAAGAGTCATACAGCCCAGCTCATTTTTGTATACGAGCCATCTTCTAGTCTTGAACGAAACTTAATAAAGTAGCTTAAGTGTCGAAAGAGGAGCCACGCTGCAGTAACAGGTAGTGCAAGTATTTGTATATATTACAGTAGATTTATTTAATATGAATTAGAAGCTTTTCGCGCGCGTGTAAAATTCGCCGTGCTAATTGTGGATTTAGGATTGGGAAGAGTACGGTTTTCCCGCGGAATTCCCGGCATTGGTTCCATGTTTAGTAAAAACTGGCCATTTTTGCGGCAAAACACTATGATAACTTTAGACACAGCTAGTGCAGGCCGTCAGTATTACACAAGATTGTGCAATCTTTCTGCTTGTACCTTGTTCACAAACTGACGGCTTATGCCAAAAATAGTAATTAAGGCTAATTGAAAGATTATATTTTACTGATACAATCCAGTCCCGCCTGCCTTAATTAAAGACAGAAATTTTTCTGTAACGAAAACATATAGCCTATAATCTTAATTTTAAACTTTCAATTTTTTAGAATGAGCAGAACAAACACTTTTATGCAAGGCTACGGTATTCTGTCACTTCTACTTGTCAGTCTGAGGTGAGTAGTAGTGATAAATTTATATTATTAAACATTAGGCACTTAACCTTAGTAGACATCATTAGTAGCATCATTTAGTAGATATCCTTATTAGATATCTCTAGTAGATGCCCTTAGTAGACATCATTAGTAGCCATCATTAGTAGATATCCTTATTAGATATCCTTAGTAGATGCCCTTAGTAGACATCATTAGTAGATGCCCTTAGTAGACATCATTATAAATATTTTAGTAGACATCATTAGTAGATCCCCTTAGTAGATATCATTAGTAGACATCATTAGTAGACATCATTAGTAGACATCATTAGTAGACATCATTAGTAGATATCATTAGTAGATTTCCTTAGTAGACATCATTAGTAGACATCATTAGTAGACATCATTAGTAGATATCATTAGTAGACATCATTAGTAGACATCATTAGTAGATATCATTAGTAGATATCATTAGTAGACATTATTAGTAGCCATTAGTAGACATCATTAGTAGACATCATTAGTAGCCATTAGTAGATATCCTTAGTAGACATCATTAGTAGACATCATTAGTAGACATCATTAGTAGATATCATTAGTAGACATCATTAGTAGACATCATTAGTAGACATCATTAGTAGACATCAATAATAGACATCAATAATAGACATTATTAGTAGATATCATTAGTAGACATCAATAATAGACATCAATAATAGACATTATTAGTAGACATCATTAGTAGACATCATTAGTAGACATCAATAATAGACATTATTAGTAGACATCATTAGTAGACATCATTAGTAGACATCATTAGTAGACATCAATAATAGACATCAATAATAGACATTATTAGTAGACATCATTAGTAGACATCATTAGTAGACATTATTAGTAGACATCATTAGTAGACATCAATAATAGACATTATTAGTAGACATCATTAGTAGACATCATTAGTAGACATCATTAGTAGACATCATTAGTAGACATCAATAATAGACATTATTAGTAGACATCAATAATAGACATTATTAGTAGACATCATTAGTAGACATTATTAGTAGATATTAGCAGTAGATAATAGTATTCTTCATCAATTTTCATGAATCTATTTTTAACATAAGAGAGTTTTTTCATTTTTTCTGCCACAGCTTCTGCTTAGCCGTGGAATTGGATGACAGTGAGAAAATCCACCACTGCGTTGATGACTCAACAGTTGCGATCAGTATGGATGATGCCGTTTGTGGCTCGCGAGAAGTACCTACCGGCCTATGTCAGGGGAGAGAAAGACTCACCAATGAATCGGAACTGCGAGTGGAAATTTAAACAGCTTTCTGCCAATGCGTCTGATCGTTTTCTTGCCATCTTTCCTGGCAGTGCAAACATCAGCGATTGGACGTGCGAAACACCCGAGGGCCAAGGTAGGCTTGATAGATAGGGAGATAGATAGATAGATAGATAGATAGATAGATAGATAGATAGATAGATGGATAGATAGATAGATAGATAGATAGATAGATAGATAGATAGATAGATAGATAGATAGATAGATAGATAGATAGATAGATAGATAGATAGATAGATAGATAGATAGATGATAGATAGATAGATAGTAGATAGCGAGAAAGAGCGAGCGAAGCGAGCTCTTTCGAGCTCTCTTGCCGCAGCCAATCACGCTGAAAGCACGCACACAAGATCACCGGAAACGATTAAGGCAGCTGGAAAGCCAATGGGCGCGGTAAGCGCTTTTATCCAGAGGAACTACCTGCTGGAACCAGCCATGCCGAACGAAAATCAGACTACTCAAGTAGTGCAAAAGAGTACGTGCAACTACCGAGAAATCTAATTTTCGTAACCGCTCCGGTGCAGGTCCTGGCTATAGATAGTAGATAGCGAGAAAGAGCGAGCGAAGCGAGCTCTTTCGAGCTCTCTTGCCGCAGCCAATCACGCTGAAAGCACGCACACAAGATCACCGGAAACGATTAAGGCAGCTGGAAAGCCAATGGGCGCGTAAGCGCTTTTATCCAGAGGAACTACCTGCTGGAACCAGCCATGCCGAACGAAAATCAGACTACTCAAGTAGTGCAAAAGAGTACGTGCAACTACCGAGAAATCTAATTTTCGTAACCGCTCCGGTGCAGGTCCTGGCTATAGATAGTAGATAGCGAGAAAGAGCGAGCGAAGCGAGCTCTTTCGAGCTCTCTTGCCGCAGCCAATCACGCTGAAAGCACGCACACAAGATCACCGGAAACGATTAAGGCAGCTGGAAAGCCAATGGGCGCGGTAAGCGCTTTTATCCAGAGGAACTACCTGGTAAAGACGGTCTCTGACTGTTTTTACCCTGGTTGCCTCTCTGGTAGCTTGTCTAAGGGTTGTGCGCAATCCGATTGGCTATGCCAATTTCAAAGGGTCCGCCCCGGAGGGGCTGTGCCTGTTCTAAAAATAAACCCTATTCTTTTTCTAATTTCGGCCCTCGGCCTTGGTTTAGGGGGGGTGGTGCCCGGAGTGAGTAGGTTCTCTGGACTGCAGTGTGGCTAGGACGGGACTGAGCCCCCGGTCGTACCCGCCCTGCAGGAAAGAACGACCAATTCACAAAGTTGTACGGTAGACCCAGTAGCATGCCAGCCCTGAGGCTGAGCACCCGGGCTGCAGGTCGGCAAGCTGCCTGCTTTAGGGCTAGGGCTATGGTGCTCTCCCACTGCCATTCTTTTTTTCTGGGCTGGCATCCCAGCGCTGTTTTATCCCTAGCTTTGTGCCTTTGTGGCTTTTTATTCTTTTAATCTTTTATCTGGCCAACAGAAGCCTTCCAATTCTTGGAGTTATGAGCTCTGCCCTTGCCCGGTCCATCTTGCCCTGTCCTCGGTCCATCTCCTGGCTCCTGCTGTAAGGTCCCTGCTTGCGTGTCTCTGGCTCTCATCCTGACAGTGGATTGGTGTCCTGGGAAGGATGTTCGTCCCGAACCGGGGACAACCGGCTGAGTCCGGAGTCCTCTTGCCCTGGGTGCCTCTTCTCCCGACCCCTTGGCCTGGCCCCAATGATGAGCTGGATAGGCGATGCCCTTGGGTTGGTAGCAATAGAGGTGGACCTGGACGCCTGGAGTCTCCCCTCGGATACAAGCCTTCCAGACTCACTCCAAAATAGAGCTGGGTAGTGAAAAGCCTTGAGGCTCGAGACCTACAGTTGGCCGGTGCATAGGACTGCATAGGATCGCTCTTGGTAAATAGCTGCCCAGACTCTCTCCAATAGTTAGCCCTTTTCCAAGACTTCTGGGTTTCCCCGCTCTTGGACGGCTTTTCAGTAATTCCATTTTCTGTTTTTTCGCGCACTCCCGAGGACCTGTCTGCTGGGGGGTGGCCTGGGTGGACTCGGTCCTAGCACCGTCCCTGATTCCACTGTTGGTTTGGCGGTGTCTTGTACCATAGACTTGAGGTCCCTCGCCCTTTCCCTAGCTCTAACGCTGGGCCCAACTAAATTGGTTTGGGTATCTCGGGTTCACAGTCGTATCTGTGCCCTTGGTAGTGCCCTCTGCGGCAGAGCCCTCCCAGGGCTGATCCGCGGGTAGCCCCGTAGCTTCCCACCCCGTTTAACAACAACAACCAGCCATGCCGAACGAAAATCAGACTACTCAAGTAGTGCAAAAGAGTACGTGCAACTACCGAGAAATCTAATTTTCGTAACCGCTCCGGTGCAGGTCCTGGCTATAGATAGTAGATAGCGAGAAAGAGCGAGCGAAGCGAGCTCTTTCGAGCTCTCTTGCCGCAGCCAATCACGCTGAAAGCACGCACACAAGATCACCGGAAACGATTAAGGCAGCTGGAAAGCCAATGGGCGCGGTAAGCGCTTTTATCCAGAGGAACTACCTGCTGGAACCAGCCATGCCGAACGAAAATCAGACTACTCAAGTAGTGCAAAAGAGTACGTGCAACTACGAGAAATCTAATTTTCGTAACCGCTCCGGTGCAGGTCCTGGCTATAGATAGTAGATAGCGAGAAAGAGCGAGCGAAGCGAGCTCTTTCGAGCTCTCTTGCCGCAGCCAATCACGCTGAAAGCACGCACACAAGATCACCGGAAACGATTAAGGCAGCTGGAAAGCCAATGGGCGCGGTAAGCGCTTTTATCCAGAGGAACTACCTGCTGGAACCAGCCATGCCGAACGAAAATCAGACTACTCAAGTAGTGCAAAAGAGTACGTGCAACTACCGAGAAATCTAATTTTCGTAACCGCTCCGGTGCAGGTCCTGGCTATAGATAGTAGATAGCGAGAAAGAGCGAGCGAAGCGAGCTCTTTCGAGCTCTCTTGCCGCAGCCAATCACGCTGAAAGCACGCACACAAGATCACCGGAAACGATTAAGGCAGCTGGAAAGCCAATGGGCGCGGTAAGCGCGGTAAGATAGATAGATAGATAGATAGATAGATAGATAGATAGATAGATAGATAGATAGATAGATAGATAGATAGATAGATAGATAGATAGATAGATAGATAGATAGATAGATAGATAGATAGATAGATAGATAGATAGATAGATAGATAGATAGATAGATAGATAGCCAGTCAATTCCTCATTCTACTTTCAGACTGCTTCAGCTCAAAGTTTTTCAACGGAGCCGTGGCTGTGGTGCCCTTTCAGACAAAGTAAGTGTGCAAGCAGTAATGTTTTACAAACACATAAATCTGCCTTATTTTTATGGTCCGGCCATTTTAGTGTCAAAATCGCAGTCAAGGGCCGAGCCGCACAGCAATCCATCAGAGTGGTGTTTGTCTGCCCCAGAGCCCAGTGCAGCAAGGATCTGTTCTGCAACAAAGGATTCTGCTACGCGTCAGTCGCACCGGATAGCATTAGAAATCCTCATCTTCTGCCACCGGCTACATTTAAAAGTCTAAAAGATTTTCAAGAACTCGAATGTAAGTCAAATAGTTCGATAGTTTTATGTTTGGTCGATTTTATAACCAGCCAATCACATTTCGCAACCATATCCCATAATTACAGCGGGTCTGCGTCATTCCCATTGCCAAGAATCATTCCGGGAAACTTTTCCTGCAATGGTGGATGCTTTTTTCAACAGTAAGGATGGAAAAGTCTACGATTCGAGTGGATCACTGTTGTCGGACTCGAAACAAGACTGTATGTGTTGTTCTCTGTCTCGTTTTGTTAATCTGTGCAATGAAATAAAATATACTGAATGGCTTGGGTAGCTTGAGTAGCTTGGGTAGCTTGGGTAGCTTGAGTAGCTTGGGTAGCTTGGGTAGCTTGAGTAGCTTGGGTAGCTTGGGTAGCTTGAGTAGCTTGAGTAGCTTGAGTAGCTTGAGTACCTTGAGTAGCTTGGGTAGCTTGGGTAGCTTGAGTACCTTGAGTAGCTTGGGTAGCTTGGGTAGCTTGAGTAGCTTGGGTAGCTTGGGTAGCTTGGGTAGCTTGAGTAGCTTGAGTAGCTAAGGGTACTTTGAGTAGCTAAGGCCCTTTGAGTAGCTAAGGGTATTTTGAGTAGCTAAGAGTAGTTTGAGTAGCTAAGAGTAGTTTGAGTAGCTAAGAGTAGTTTGAGTAGCTAAGAGTAGTTTGAGTAGCTAAGAGTAGTTTGAGTAGCTAAAAGTACTTTTAGTAGCCGAGAATAGCTTGATTGAGCAGCTAATGATTACCCATTGCAGACGCCTCCCAGCCGACGGGTTCTGCAGGGCTGCAGGTCAGAAGTGCCAGCTAAGTTTAACGACCACAAACGAAGCCGGCAAATCTGTGCTCATCCTTGTTCGAACTGCTCGTAAGGCTGATTCGCTGCTTGTGAAGTTTCCGATTCGTCCGGTTCCTACTGGTTCCCATGACAACCAGACAGTAGTTCCGCCAAAAGAAGACAACATCGACGAGAAATTAGATAATAAAAGTAATACAGTACATCCAACAGTGACCAGCATTTCCACTGATAGTCGCAGTGCTGAAGTCAATAATATCATTATTATTGTATTCGTTATTTTTATTGCGCTAATTGCTTCAATCAATCCGGCATTTACTCTTATACGGGATATATTATCCCGTTTCACTGCAACTTTTCCAGCTTTTAATTTTTTCGAGGAATAACGAAGCATTTCTTTTGACAGACTTTTTTACTGTTCGCATGATGTAGCTAATCGGTGCAGTTTTTTGAGCCATGGAAGCAATTCACCTTAATTTAATTTTATAATAATTACTCACGTATTAACTAGTAGCTAGTGGGCTAGTCTTATTATAAAGAATAGTGTTATTATAGATAATTAATATTATCAATAGCTGGTACTATATTATTGCATTATTATTTCTATTAATATTACCGTAGCATCATGATTTTTATTTTTTGTCGCGCGCCACATGCTTTGCTTTTGAAACTTCACAATAGCAATCCGACCCGCTTAAATTTTGTATCTTCTCATATGTTTTCTCTCTAATCTCCTCCCTTAACTTCTCTCCCTTCTCTTCTCTCTCCTCTTCAATTAAATCCCTTCTCTCGTGTTATGTCTCATCTCTTCTCCTTTATTCCCTCGCCTCTCCTGTCTACTGTCTCCCTTCTCTCTTTCCTACCCCCTCTCCCCTCTCCTGGCCCGCAGTCCTGCACTGGCTTCTCTAGCTAAAAACAAACTAATTTAGTCAGTGTTCGTTGGCGTAATTTAAAATTGTTTGTAACCTCTTGAGTCTAATTTTTTCTAGTTTATTTTAAGTTTTTTCTGTACAAGTTTATGGTCTAACCGTCTGTGAGCGTAAGTCTTTTTTTGTTAGCAATAATTAATAGTTCGATTTAAATAAAAGATGTTTACCAGCCTTGCTACCATAGACTCAGCTCATTAATCTACTTTTAGTGATTACTGTTATTATACCTAGATCTTATAAAACTCTTTTTTATACATTTAGTTGCTAGTAATTTCTTTCACATCAATTCCAATTTCTACGAGTAGATTCATATCGACCTCTATTATGTCAAGCATATATAGACAATATGATATTCTATATTGAGTCTGTGGCAGAATCAATACATACTTTTTTAAGTATTCAAGAAGTTTATAAAAACAATGTAAACAAAAATTGTTCCAGTTTTCTCCAATTTGCATGCGATACTACTTCCAATGGCCGCAAAAAATAAAACACGATTCTTATTCTCGTTGAAAGCTTTTTTCCTAGAAATTTAAATTCTCCAAAGTTATTTAACAAATTTTGTGTAAACATAAAAACTGAAGCATAGCCAGTCAGAGATGATAAAATATGATAGTGCAGATTTTGCTAATTACTGAACCTCCTGCGTGCACTGGCGCAGTGCAAAGACGTGCACGGATAGATTAAAACAAAATAAACCGATGTATTTTAACTATAAGTTAACGAACTTCACCATAACTAATCCTTATAAAAGAGGAAATGTACAGCATACACGCCATAGCTGCCTATTTATGTGACTGGCCTAGATTTCTATATATATATATTCTTCCATATTTTGGTAGTCTTCTTAGATTCAGCAATCCGTATACCGTAAGCGACTTATAAAATGTATCTTCAAACAACCGTGACATTCATCTGCACTTGCGCAGTGCTCATCTGCTTGAGCAGCTCCGTGAGCAGCGACTGCCACCAGTCAACTCGAACTGTCGATCTAAACTACGGAACAATAGCACAGATATGGCAGGCACCCAGCAACCGGATAGACTGTCTCGGATTGATCTCCAACAACAACACTAGCGATGAGTTTCCTGCAAGTCGCCAGCTCAAATTCGGGCCCAGTTGGCTGGTTCTGCAATTGAAACAGCCGATGAAAATTGCAAGCATTGATATTATCCAAGGTACAGGTGAGTGCAGAGTGCCAGTACTGTGCAGGGTACACAGAATTTACAGCGGGTCATGACTTTCTAATCGTCAGGCATGCAGTCTCTGTGCCTTAGGGGTTGGTCCTCATGGCAAGACAACCCACCAGGCAAATTTCATGCACCAAAAGGCTCAAATGAATTATGCGGCCGCGCACGGAAATCGAACCTACTCAAGGCTACTCAAAATTTTCATGATAGACTTAAAATATGGTTATTAGAGAGGGGGTTGTACATGTAGCCTAGTGGTTAGAGAGTCGGACTTACGACTTGAATGGCGGGGGTTTGACACAACTCTGAATTGCTACAATTCCACCCAGCTGTAAAATGGGTGCCAGCATTTAGCTGGGGTAATTGAGGCTGTGTGTGGCGACCCCCTACAGTCCCCCCAGCAATAGCTTCGGCTGAGCTGTCGGTTGCACATCTGGTCATTAGGGCAGATATGTAATCCATTATTGCAATATAACTATTACAATAAACACGAAATCCCCACCAACTCAACAAAGGTGTGAAAGCATTTGGCTCACTGTCCCTGCCGCTGGCGATAAAGTTTGAGGACCCGTGCCGAACCCGGTTGAGCGTGATCAATAACGGCACAGATTGGCGACCACTGATCGGTCACGTGGCTTCTGCAAACCAGGTGTGAATGAAAAGCATTAAGTGACTATTAGCTAGTTGGTCAATTTCAAAACTGACTTAACTTTACACACATATTTACAGAAGCCCGTTGCCTACATGATGCTGAACAGCTCGACGAATGCACTGAGGTGGCAAGCGATAAATATCACAGGTAAACAGACTCGAGTCAATACGCTCAAACTCCCAAGCTATTCAGAAGAAACAATAAATTCGAAGAAAGTAGTTGTGCATCACATTTTTCTATTTTCGAGACGGGTTGATTGTCCACTAAAGCAGGGGCATCAGGGGCTTTAGCACCATGGGCGCCAGCACCAGGGGCGCCAGCACCAGGGGCGCCAGCACCATGCATGGGCGCCAGCACCAGGGGCGCCAGCACCAGGGGCGCCAGCACCAGGGGCGCCAGCACCAGGGGCGCCAGCACCAGGGGCGCCAGCACCAGGGGCACCAGCACCAGGGGCGCCAGCACCAGGGGCGCCAGCACCAGGGGCGCCAGCACCAGGGGCGCCAGCACCAGGGGCTTTAGCACCAGGGGCGCCAGCACCAGGGGCGCCAGCACCAGGGGCGCCAGCACCAGGGGCGCCAGCACCAGGGGCTTTAGCACCAGGGGCGCCAGCACCAGGGGCGCCAGCACCAGGGGCGCCAGCACCAGGGGCTTTAGCACCAGGGGCTTTAGCACCAGGGGCTTTAGCACCAGGGGCGCCAGCATCAGGGGCGCCAGCATCAGGGGCGCCAGCACCAGGGGCTTTAGCACCAGGGGCGCCAGCACCAGGGGCGCCAGCACCAGGGGCGCCAGCACCAGGGGCGCCAGCACCAGGGGCGCCAGCACCAGGGGCGCCAGCACCAGGGGCGCCAGCACCAGGGGCGCCAGCACCAGGGGCGCCAGCACCAGGGGCGCCAGCACCAGGGGCGCCAGCACCAGGGGCGCCAGCACCAGGGGCGCCAGCACCAGGGGCGCCAGCACCAGGGGCGCCAGCACCAGGGGCGCCAGCACCAGGGGCGCCAGCACCAGGGGCGCCAGCACCAGGGGCGCCAGCACCAGGGCGCCAGCACCAGGGGCGCCAGCACCAGGGGCGCCAGCACCAGGGGCGCCAGCACCAGGGGCGCCAGCACCAGGGGCGCCAGCACCAGGGGCGCCAGCACCAGGGGCGCCAGCACCAGGGGCTTTAGCACCAGGGGCGCCAGCACCAGGGGCTTTAGCACCAGGGCTTTAGCACCAGGGGCGCCAGCACCAGGGGCGCCAGCACCAGGGGCGCCAGCACCAGGGGCGCCAGCACCAGGGGCGCCAGCACCAGGGGCGCCAGCACCAGGGGCGCCAGCACCAGGGGCGCCAGCACCAGGGGCGCCAGCACCAGGGGCGCCAGCACCAGGGGCGCCAGCACCAGGGGCTTTAGCACCAGGGGCGCCAGCACCATTGGCGCCAACACACGCTATAAAATATATTTGAGTACAATAAATCGATTTTAAGTATTCCACATAACAACCAATTGTCTAAAAAACATTTAAGGTGCCCAGCCGCGGCTGCAACTACTGTCAAATGAGACCTACATATACTGTAGCAGCCTTGCTCAGTCACTCAGCTTGACCCTTGGCGACAAAATCTGTTTCAATGTAGCTGAGAAACGCTGCGACAACGGAGCCGCTTCTGAAATTGATTGCGACATTGCTGCTCTCGATGGCAAAGTTTCGAGAGTTAATAAGGTGAGTTTTCTCAGGTGTTATCGTAGATTTTCATCATAAACCGGATGTACTCGTATTTTAAGGACCAGTAGATGAGTAGATACGTAGGAACGTCTGACCACGCACAAACGATGTGATATCTGTATAGCATCTGTTTGCAGACATTGTTTTATCAAATTTAAGAAGGCCAAATTCTAAACTTGATCGATCGGCCCTCGTTTGGGCGATATAGCAAGTCTTCAAAAGCTTGCTGCTAAGGCTTAAATTGCTTGGTAAATGCTATAGTACAGGGGTGGCAAACTCCGTCCCGCAAGCCACATGCCCACAGAGCCTCTCTATCCGGGTCCTTTGAAACTTCACAATAGTAATCCAGCCCGCTCAAGGTCTCTTCTCAGCTCTCTTCTCTCTAATAACCTGATTGCACGATGCGTCCGACACTTGCGCTATCATATGCATCGTTTAGATTCGCAATCCTTGAAGCATTCTAGATTTAACGTCAAAAGACTTCCTTTTTTACCTCTCACCATTTTTGTAGCTGACTTGCCAACCAGGCCTCACATCCGGCGGCACTCAAAGCTGCGTTTTCGAATTCGAGGCCAGCCCGAACTATCACGGGGGCTTCCTACGCTGCGCTTCCAGGCACGGCGGCACTGCCTCAGGTTACAGCTGGTGGCAGATTGAACAAGTCCTGGAAATGAACGGTTAGTTACACTTGTTAAATTGGTGGAAATTGCAGGATCTTTCATCTTTCATAATTATACACTAGTCCTATATCACAACATTAAATCCTGACATTTAAATAAATATAATAAAAATGATTGCTAAATATTGTCATTTCCAGTGAATCCCAGCAACATGCGTTTGGATGCTCCACCTCTTTGGCTAGCCGGATATCCGGTCAATGTGACGTTCGAATCGTTCGATTCCTATCCGGCTCCGAGGCATCAGTGCCGGATTGAGGCGAGTGCTGCAGCCGCCGCGGCAACTCCGTGGAATATGACACTTTTGTCCACGGTGAGTGACGATTCTGTGCTAAGAGTGCATGAGTTGATGAATGAATTTAGATCTACGGTTGAATTATCTGCGATGATCTTGTCGATCTTGTCCGGGTTTTGTTCCTTGAGAACGGTTCTGCAGTCCTAGGCCCTAGCCGACGTCCAGTGGGTGGTCAGGATAAGGACCACTATAGTAAACTCAAAAATCGTGTAATTTTTGGGAGGGCAGTATCCTGTAAAAATCCTATTTTTAATCACATTATCAATGATTGCATTTGATCTGGGGCAGTGAAAATATTTCCATTACTTTAATTTACTTTGAGTTTATGTCCTGTTATACGACAGTGGTCTTTGGGTCAGGACCCAAAAACTGAATCTGAAGGATGGGACTCTCTCTAGCAGCAATTTTACGCCTTCAAGATCAGCGACGATCGAGTCACCAAGGCATGTTACATGTTACATCATCCACGTCGGGTCGTACTGTTGCGACTCGGCGTTTCGTCCACTGCTGGTATATTCAGGCGTGGATGAGACATTTGAAACAACTTTCTCTCTAGTTCATAGTTCACTAATCCTACATCCAGAGCATAAACTCTACAACACTGCACAACATCCCCACAGACGATCGAGTCAGTGAAAGGCAATCTCGGTGCTACCCTACTTAACGTCAAATCTGTGTTCGCAGTTCAGCCTGTCAAAGAGATGACCGGTTCATCGGTCCATTGCGAAGTCATACCAAGCACTGGTATAAGAATCAAATTTCAAGAGCCTTGGCTGTTTCAAATACCGACTGTGACAGGTAGGTGACGCAATGTATATGAGATCATTTTGACAAAGATTTGTTGCTATCACGCTTTTTCACTAGAAACCTCTTGTTTCAATTCCTTCCTTTATCTGTCATCTTTTGAACTGTCCTCCTAGATCATTTTTGATGCTAAGCTTAGCAGTATTGCTCATTAAAATTACAGATCCCTGCATCAACAGCATACGTTTTCAAGCAATGCAAACAGTAATTATTTGGAAGCTGGCCAAATTGAGCAAGTCCAAGTGACGTCACATCGTTGCGAAACCAGTGGTTGGCCAGTGAGTCACAGATGCTGGCTAACTGTTGGCTCAGATGCGGAGTTAAAGCTGAAAAAGATTAGCGTAAGTAATGAAGAAATACATGGTTTTGATCTTTATTCCTTTCTCAAATTTTAGCTTCGAATAAAGTCACTGAGTTGCCTTTTACGAGCATATATGTCCTGAGAAAAAGTTTTCTTAGAACCTTCATAACGTAATTTGACCTTATTTTTCGCACTTCTCCCATAGCAAACCGGATTTTCGAGTGTTCACCAATTGAAGTTAACAAAATCGATGACAAATTCTGATTGGCAAGTCAGATGTCAGGTCAACCAGTCGATGCAACATCAATATCCCGATGTTTACAGTCGAAAAAGCGATCAACCTAAAGTTTTTTGTAAGTTGTTTTCCAGTTTCTAGCCTTACCTATAATGCAGCAAAAAGCAGAATAAAACATATCGATATTTCCCATCTGTTTCTTTCAAAAAAGTTCGTGGAAGGACCAATTTAGAAGGATTCGATGTCGAAACGAACAAGCTGCTCTCGATAAATATTTCTGTCAGCGAAGCTTGGCCACCCATTTCTTCGATAGTTTGTCAACTGTTTTATTTCACTAAAGGTCAACTAGAGGAGGTGAGAGTGTCAAGATATATCCTGTACACTCTGTGCGAGTGTGTGTGTGTCTGCGTACATTACGAGTACATCCGCTCGCTTGTAAGTGCTTATGAGGCAGCTTAATTGGCATGAAAAATTGTAGCCGGTCGTGGGACGATGTTGCAGAAGGCTTGCGCCAGGGTATCCATGCACCGCCCTGGCGCAAGACAAGAATTGCCCGCAGTGCATTTTGTTCGTGAGTGAATTGCCCGCCGAGGTTTGCCGCAATGCCTTTTTCCTGCAGCGCATTTAGCTACGGGCAACTAGATTCTGAGGCAAACCTCGGCGGGAAAACTCGGCGAACAATTAATTCGTCTGCGGGCAATTCTCATGGACCCCATCCTGCAATTATCATTAGTCTATTCCCCGATCGTGTTTAACCTTGTTGAGATTCGCAGTGATAAACTCAATTTAACTAGAGAAGAATATTCATTACCTCTTTGATCCATTGGGCCAATCCTTATTGCTTGAGTAGTGAACTTGTGCATGCTACGCTCATGCATCCGTGTGCATACTCCTCGGGAGAGTCTGTCAAAGGCCTCGCTCGGGTAGCCAGAAAAAAAACGTATGGCTTACTTTATTTCAGACCCTGCCTAACAAAACAGCTCAGCGCTTGTTGGACTCAGCCGCTCCAACATCAGACAGGCTCAGCAAATGGACTTTAAAAATCTGGGCTCAAATATTTGATAAGTCAAGCGTAGTGCTGCTCGAATGTCTACTGGAGCAGAAGAGTCAAAAGCTACTTGTTGCAACAACTAAGAAGATTTTCACACTGCCGCTGAGTCCGAATGTGGATGCCTCCGATATTGAAGCCATCAGGAACAGCTTTGCCCTGTCTACTCCGGCAGCTGGAGGCAAACTCGAGTATGATTGGAGACTGGAGAAAAATTCCCTGCTACAGTTGTTAATCTTATTTGGTGCTCTGGTCCTGTGCGTTATTGTTGTTGCTGCAGTCACCGCTCTGATCGTCAAGGTTAGTTGCATGTATGACTCTGAGTTGTTGCGCCAGCGTGTGATTGGCACATCAACTTTAACTTTGGCATCCTGAATTTGGACCCCAGATGTCTCTAAATGGTTGCCCCTGTTCTCTAGGTGGGTATTCCTGTCTCTAGGTACGTGCCCCTATTTCTAGATGGTCGCCCCAGTCTCAAAAAGGCTGCTCCTGTCCCTAGATGGGTGCCCATGTCTCTAGATGCGTGCCCCTGTCTCCAAGTGGTTGCCCTTGTTTCTAGGTGGGTATCCCTGTCTCTAGGTTGCATGCCCCTGTCTCTATACATTCAGGTACGTCCTTCTGTCTCTAGATGGTTGCCCCTGTCTCTAGGTACGTGCCCCAGTCTCTACATGTAGATGGGTGCCCCTGTCTCTAGATGGGTGCACCTGTCTTTAGATGGGTGCACCTGTCTTTGGGTACGTGCCCCTTGTCTCTAAATGGTTGCCCCTGTGTCTAGATGGTTGCCCTTGTCTCTAGATGGACGCCCCTTTGTCTTTATGGACGCCCCTCGCTCTGTCTCTTAGGCCGAAGGAGCGAAGCGCACTTTTTGTGGGGGGGGAGGTCAGCCGCCCCCTGCCCCCCTCTGCCTCTGGGTATACGGTATGTGCACCCAGTCTGAAAATGACAATTCTGATTCACGCCAGGTTCCCATATCCCAATTTTGTAGAGGCACACAAAATCTCTGATAACAACAACAAATCGACTTGCAACCGCGTGCTTGCTAGAACAGCAAAAGCGTCAACTGCAAACTCTGGAGCTGAAACAGCTCCCAGACAGTCCAATACGTCCTGTCAGCAATGACGGCACTTACTATGAAGAGTCCGATCTCAATTGCTACGAGGAAGTGTCCATTTCACCGCTAACAAGCTTCTTGAAGTGTTCCAATTCAAATAGCGCAAATGAGAATCTGCGTGGGTCGTCGAGCACGTCTGCTTACATCAACTGCGATTAGGACATGATGACTCTGAGATTCACCAAGATTCACTAGAAATGATAATAATGCCATTCACACAATCACAGATTCATCAATAGGTGGGTGCTCCTTTATGCAGAGTGAAAATTAATTATATAATCGTTAGCGGCAGACCATCAACCGTAAGCGACACCTCTCTTATACTAGCCCAATGTAATTTTACAATACGAGCTATATAATTGTTATGCTGGCTTTCAAAGTCGAGCTCTCTGAGTGGTGCTAAGCTTTTGATTTTACTTCACGAAATCGACTAATATCCCCCAGATTATGCATGATGTGTTCAGTAGTCAATTATACACGAACGCTCGTGCGAGTACATTCTAAAACTATTTACATCTATCTCTACTAAATCCTTGACTTCATAATTTGTAAAGTTTTTGTAGTACAATTGTCCTATGCAAATAAAACGCCAATACAATAAACAAAAGCAAATTCGATTAATGTGCCGCGTAAACTATCTGCCGTCTCTCTCTCGCAGTTAACTCCTAATTTACGAGTCGAGTATATTAGGTAAATCTGCTCTTACGCACGTATGTTAAAGCTACAAACGTCTAGCTGTAGCATATGTAGCAATGCATGCCTAAAATTAGACGTCTAGGGTCTGGTTTGAACCATAGACATAAGTAGCTGCAACAAAAATCGAGCCTTTTGTTGGGCAGAAAGAGGACAGAAGCGCAGTCTGAAGCCTTTGAGAATACACGAACACATTGCTAGCTTATTTGACACTGGATCGAGAAAGATGAGCAGTTACCATGTATAGAATCCCTCGATGGCGTTACATCAAACTAATTGGCTCTGGTTACCGAACTGATTCGGGAAGATCATAGTGAAGATAGAGAGCTACAACGCTTTCTTCAATTCATCACCGATTTCAGTCGACATGACGATGATATGCAGTCATGAAGCGTTTGAAGTCATGAAGTCGAGCCTCGAGAGAGCTCTCAAGAGCTAGTCTAGCTCTTAAAGTCTATAGCCTTCCGGGCTGGGACTGGTTTTTAGGAGCCGTCAGGGATAAACTCTTGCAAGTTAGTGGCTCTACCACAGAAATTACAGCAATGAAGTCGAATTAGATTCGAGCGCACTACTTTTATTCTAAGACTATGGCAGTAGTATCAACTGACTTTGTTACCAACGTTGCAGTAAAGAATCAGATAAAAAATATGGAAAAGTTGTTGCTTTTGATAAATTTTCAATTCCGTTTTTAAATTCTAGACAAGCACAGAAACTTTTTTGTTTAAACGATAAATTATCAGAATAGCGCATTTAATGGTCTTTTTTGAATCACGAAGCGTGCAATAGCCAGACGAATTAAACACTGAGCTTGACAACAGAGCAGGAAAGTGAAGGTGTAAGTGTCTCTCTGCTAACTCCCAATCCATGAGAAATGAATTAGTCACACGTCAGTTTTTTATCTCAAGGTTATATCGTACATATCATATAGATAGCCTGTTGGGGCAGAATATTTTGCCTCCTAGACCTAAACTAAACATAGACATGGACAAAATTCGACAAATATTTTGCCCCACCCATGCACTCGTCTGTACACTAGGCCTAACAACTTAAGTTAGAGTGGCTGAGATGAAAGCAGCTGCATTGCAAAACATATGTATGTCTAGCCAGCCTAGCATTAGCATAGGCCAATTCCTAATGATTTATATAGCAAAGCAAATATCAATTAGCATTTTGGCAAAAAAATCATTAGACATAAAGACAGTTCAGAACTTCAGAGGTTAGGCCTAGCCTATGTTCTATTAAACTTCTAAAATAAATTATTATCAAACCAGCTACAATCTTAAATTTTCAATTTTCAAATCTTAGATTAAATTTTAGTTTTAAATATTAGACAAATAAGTATCAAGTAGGCCTAGGTCTTTTGACTTAGGCCTAGTATTCAGTAATTGATATTAAGTACCATATTAATGTATTCATGACAATTTCATTGATAAATTAAGTCTATATTTAAGTTCTTATGACCTTTATATCATGAGTCATAACCATGAAGACTCTAACTAGTCTATCTAGTCTGGGCCTATTTTGTTATTAAAGTAGGCCTAGTTGTTATCAAAGTTGCTGCCACTCTCTAGTCTAGACTCTAGATTATATAGTATATAGGCCTAGGCTACCCAAAAAATTTGGGTATGCATTGGCTTTGTATACCAAAAATTAGGCATGCCATAGTTTAGAATATAATATATATATTGAGATTTATTGGCATACAACAAGGATACTTGCCATTTTTCAGTGTACATCAGCATATATATATGACTAGTATACACTAGTATACATGACACAGTGGCCATAGTTTGGATTGTATATTAGCATCAACATTAGTGTACATCAATATCAACATTCATAACAACAATATAACAATATAACATAACAATATAACAACATAAAAACAAAATTAGTGTATATTAGGTCTAGTAGAGGGAAAAGTACAAGACCACATTTGTATAGCAGGACTAAAAAAAGTTCTCAATTATGTATGTATGCCAAAGTTGTATTCTTTTATTCATTTTTGAATTTATTATTCATACAGAATAACAAATTTAAAAATTATGCACTTTTGCAATGTGCAATAAGAAAAAACAATTATAAAAGAAGTTTAAATACTTTTTATTTGCTAAAAATTAAGAAAAAACAAGTGTTTAAGAGTGCAAAGTTTAAAATTGTTTTTTTTATTATTCTTTAACATGACAATAATAACATTCCATAATGACAATGTTGCATATTGGCCTAGTTTATTATATGTAGTCACTAGATAGAATGCAGTCATATATGAAAAGAATGCAGGATCACTTTATTTGATCCTAACATATACATATATATATATAACCTTGGGATTCACCCAGCCATTTCTATTGGCAAAACACACATGTAAGTCACTATTGGCTGAGAGCAGTCAATGTGACTATTATTGTGTCCAATAGTGACTTACATGTATGAGGTACCAATAGAAACAGCTAGGCAAATCCCTAGATTGTACCCAAGCATGGGTATGTCATAGATATAAGCCAAAAATATCTACTATATCATGTACACTGGGATGTATGCTGATATACACTAAAAAATGGCAAGTACCCTTGTTGTATTCTGGGAAATTTTGGCGTACATGTCTACCTTCTGAACTATGGCACAGCAGAAAATTTTAGCATAGATCTATGGTATACCTGCATAAATATTAGGATCAAATAAAGTGACTTTTTACATAAATTATGCTACATAGAATGCTATCAACATGGATTCACAGAACAAAAAATATAAAACAATTTTAATTTTTGTGCCCTAAAAGCTTATTTTTTCTCAATTTTCGCAAATAAATATATTTAAAATACTTCTTTTATAACTGTCTTTTTTTCAGAGCAAATTGCAAAAGTGCATACTTTTTAAGTTTGTTATTCTGCATGAGTAATAAATTCAAGAACAAAAAAAAGCATACAACTTTGGCATACAAAGTTGAAAATATTTTTTTAATCACAATATACAAATGTGGTCCTATATTTTCCCCCACTGGACCCAGCATACGCTAATACATAATCTGAACTATGGTTGGCATGGCATATGGCAAGTATTACCCTTAAAAAATGCATGTGTATACCTAAAAGGTTGATTTTTAGATATAAATTTTAACCCTTGTAGTTTTTTTAAGCTTGTAATAAGGCATATAAACAAATATTTGTCTGTATTAATTGTGTTCTGTCAATAGTATAGACAAAAAAATAAATAATGAACCAAATTATTACCTAAAAGGGTTCTTTATGCAACACAAAAAGGTCATTTACTGTTGCAATGCAAAGGCCATTTATTTATTGTTAGATTACAACACTGGCCTAGATTTAAGAGTATAGATGTTCACTGAAAAAAAATTTGGTATGCATTTGTAACTATTTGATTTTTGTTTGGGTATGCATCCAGCATGATCTAGACTATGGAGTTGCCATTATTAAATTAGATAAAATTAAAATAAAATTTGCTATCATTTTTATTTTATTTTGCTTTTTCTATTTATGTTCTCTTTTTATCATATATGTACAACACCCAGCTAAGCCAGCTGCCAGTTTCCAAAAAAATAGAATTAGTTGCTTCCACTTAAATTTCTTAGGAACACTACCTTTGGGAACTTTTGAGTTGTGGGATCTAGGGACAAAGTAACTTGGTGTTTGACACAATATCATGCTCATTGCTTAGCTATTATAGTCAGTCTGTTCAATAGGCTGAAGTGATCCTTAGCTTGTCTGCTAAAGGGATTACGTGACATACTAGATTAGGCCAAGTCATAACAGTAGAAATTTGTATTCTATCGACCTATATTTGCTAAATATTTAGCAAATTGGTTTTATTTTTTAGCAATAGGCTTTATAAATGAGTCTTAGACTTTGTATAGCCTAGACATCCTAGGACCTAATATGTGTGTATATGTTTATTTAATAGTCTTATTTACATATGTTAAAAACAAAGCTTCTTACTAAACAAGTAGATTGTATCTGTATTTTGTCTGTTTTGACATAATTCTTCACTTTTATAGCCATGCCATTATTCCCATTATTTATATAGGGAGCAGCTACTCGTACAAAAGATTTTTTGGGTTAGATATAATATAATTAAAGGTTGTTGACCTGAAAGTTGGTAATTCATTTTCGATAAACAATTAGCTGGCATAGTAGAAGGCCAAAGCCTAGTGGTCTGGCGCACCACTCTGATATGTAGTCACATTAATTTGGAGCTAAATTGGAATCTTGGCTTGGCTCTGCTCATGAAATTAGTGCTCTCGAGGGCCAACCCCCAAAGCACAATAAAAAGTGTACATGCCTTAATAATAAATAAAGTTAGGGCCATTGTACACTCCTGTGTGTGTGCCTGCTCAAGGGAATTAGTGGAATGAGAAGTAATGCCTATAACTCTTGCCAGCCAGTTACTCGTATGTAATCGTATGTAACAATTTCGCTTAAAGTGCACCAGAGTGCACACAGCACAGCCCTCTGTCTCTAACTATAATAAAGTGAACTAAAAATTGATCCCGGGTTCAATATATCGAAATTAACTGCCAATGTATCAATGCGTACTGTAGTTATATTTTCCTGTCTTAATGCTTTGTTTCAGCCAATGGCTAACAAAGATACGGGCGCTGATGAGGAGCTTGACAGATTTATGCAAACATTTGACTTTGAAAGTCATTGGAAACATCTGGAAGAAACGTTTGGCACTTCGGCTCAGATAAAGCAAGAGGCTGGCACAGATGAAGCTGCAGGTATCTCTAAAGAGGCTGAGAAGTCGCAAGAGGTGTCCACGAAAGCTTCTGAGCCGCAATTGAAAGTCGAGCCTGTTGAACCCGCTGCAGGCTCACCAGATGATGACAGTCAGTTTGTCCGCACAAAGACTAGGCCGACTTTGCAGGCTAGCAAATCTTTTAATAGGACGAAGCGTGATGATACTACAACTATAACAAAGACATTGGCTAATAATAAGCCAACAAAGACTGTACTACTTGCTGACGAGCCTTCGAATATTTCTAAATTGCCAGCAGCTGTGTCGTCTGCGCCTCCGAAGCCTTCTCAGCAGAGTGCTTGCTTGCCAAAATCGAGAAAGCGAAAGTCATCTGGGTGAGTTTGATAAACCATCATAAACCTTCGTAAACCATCGTAAACCACCATAAACCATCGTAAACCATCATAAACCGTCATAAACCATCATAAATCATCATAAATCATCGTGAACCATCGTAAACTATCATAGACCATCATAAACCATCTTAAACCGTCATAAACCATCGTAAACCACCATAAACCATCATAAACCATCGTAAACCATCATAAACCACCATAAACCATCATAAACCATCGTAAACCATCATAAACCGTCATAAACCATCGTAAACCATCATAAACCGTCATAAACCATCATAAATCATCATAAATCATCGTGAACCATCGTAAACTATCATAGACCATCATAAACCATCTTAAACCGTCATAAACCATCGTAAACCATCGTAAATCATCATAAACCATCGTAAATCATCATAAACCATCATAAACCATCGTAAACCATCATAAACCACCATAAACCATCATAAACCATCGTAAACCATCATAAACCGTCATAAACCATCGTAAACCATCATAAACCGTCATAAACCATCATAAATCATCATAAATCATCGTGAACCATCGTAAACTATCATAGACCATCATAAACCATCTTAAACCGTCATAAACCATCGTAAACCATCGTAAATCATCATAAACCATCGTAAATCATCATAAACCATCATAAACCATCGTAAACCATCGTAAGCCATCGTAATCCATCATAAACCATCGTAAACCATCGTAAACCATCATAAACCATCATAAACCATCGTAAACAATCGTAAACCCAAGCCATTTAGTGGGACGTACATGGGAGTGTACACGCCTGACTGAAGCCTGACTGTGATTTTGTAGTCTAATGGTTAGAGCGTCGGACTCGCCACTTGGAAGTCAGGGGTTCGATTCCCTATCGCACCGGAACAATTTGTATCATTGGGCAAGACATTTAACTCTGCATTGCTTCAGTTCACTCAGCTGTAAAATGGGTGCCAGCATTAGCTGGGGTAATTGAGGCTGTGTGTGGCGACCCCCTCCCAAGTCCAGAAATAGCTGCGGCTGAGCTGTCGGTTGCACATGGGCAGGTGTAATCAATTATTATTATTTGTAATTCTAGAACTCCGCAAACTGCAGCATCTGCTAGCTCTCAATCAGGCACTTCCGGTGCCACTTCCGCAGCCGAGATTCCAACCGAGAGGCAGGCAATGTACCAGCGGCGAAACATCAAATTTCAGCATCCGTTTCCTAAAAAATCTGTCCTCACTTTATCGGAGAGTCAGCAATTCAGCCGTCTGATGTCCATGCGTTGGCGATATGCCATCGCTATTGCTGAGATAACTGAGACTGACAAAACTACGCATACTACTGCTACTGATGGTGCGGCCAGTAGTAGTGCCACTATAAATGAAAAACGCACGCTTGGACCAAATGTTATCGAGGCAGATTTGGAAATTTATCGGGTGAGAGTGGCGCTTTTGCACTTTTATTGTGTGCGATCAGTTTAAATTGTGTATTGATACAGCAGTTGATATGGCCGATCTTTCACTAAGTGCCCCTCTATACCTTCTGTAGCTGGCCCCCCGTCTGTAGCTGGCCCCCCGTCTGTAGCTGGCGCCCACATCTGTAGCTGGCGCCCCTTCTGTAGCTGGCGCCCCCTCTGTAGCTGGCGCCCCTCCGTTCTGTAGCTGGCGCCCCCCTCTGTTCTGTAGCTGGCGCCCCGTCTGTAGCCGGCGCCCCCCTCTGTAGCTGGCGCCCACATCTGTAGCTGGCGCCCACATCTGTTCTGTAGCTGGCGCCCCTTCTGTAGCTGGCGCCCCCTCTGTAGCCGGCGCCCCCTTTGTAGCTGGCGCCCCTTCTGTAGCTGGCGCCCCATCTGTAGCTGGCGCCCCTTCTGTAGCTGGCGCCCCTCTGTAGCTGGCGCCCCCTTCTGTAGCTGGCGCCCCTCTGTAGCTGGCGCCCAATTCTGTAGCTTGCGCCCACATCTTTTCTGTAGCTGGCGCCCCCTCTTTAGCTGGCGCCCCTCCGTTCTGTAGCTGGCGCCCCTCCGTTCTGTAGCTGGCGCCCCTCTGTTCTGTAGCTGGCACCCGCTCTGTAGCTGGCGCCCGCTCTGTAGCTGGCGCCCCCTCTGTAGCTGGCGCCCCCCTCTGCTCTGTAGCTGGCACCCACTCTGTAGCTGGCGCCCCTTCTGTAGCTGGCGCCCCTTCTGTAGCTGGCGCCCCTTCTGTAGCTGGCGCCCGCTCTGTAGCTGGCGCCCCCTCTGTAGCTGGCGCCCCCCTCTGCTCTGTAGCTGGCACCCACTCTGTAGCTGGCGCCCCTTCTGTAGCTGGCGCCCCTTCTGTAGCTGGCGCTCCCTCTGTAGCTGGCGCCCCTTCTGTAGCTGGTGCCCCTTCTGTAGCTGGCGCCCTTCTGTAGCTTGCGCCCCTCTGTAGCTGGCGCCCCTCTGTAGCTGGCGCCCCTCTGTAGCTGCGCCCCCCTCTGTAGCTGCTCCCCCTTTCTACTTCTATATACAGTATTTTTAGCATTTAGATTTAGCCCACTACTTTAAAGGCCCACGAACGATTTTGCAAAACATAATTGGAACAGGCAATTCTTTGAAATCCGAAAATAATTAAAATCTCCCACACATTCAAACACTGCAGCTCCTGTCGCCCAAAGTGCGAAAAGAGCAAGCGCTGTTTCAAAAGTACGCAGAAGAGGCTCACAAGCACTTTCCAAGTTTCACAACATGCGTGCTGCCGGATGAGGACAAGGCTTATTTTAATGTAAGTCGTCTGTCTTGAATAGATTTAAAGAAATTTCCCTGCTACTGGCGAACCTGGTGCTAAAGCCCTTGGTGCTAAAGCTCCTTGGTGCTAAAGCCCCTGGTGCTAAAGCTCCTGGTGCTAAAGCTCCTTGGTGCTAAAGCCCCTTGGTGCTAAAGCCCCTGGTGCTGGCGCCCCTGCTTTTATTCTGTCAGCATCAGTTAAGGGTAGTTTTGCTGTTGCTGAGTGCAGATGGGTGCCAACCTAATTTTGTTGTTCATAACTTGACCTGATCTTGAATATTTCAGTGTCTGCAGCGCACCCTCAGCCACCGCAGAAGCCGCTATCCAGACTACTACAGAACCCTAGACAGCGTGTCCATGGTGCCCAGACAGAACGGCGATATCGACTGCTGGGCCACCACCAGCGATGAGGCCGTGAAATTGAATATTAAACTTGAGCAAGTGGTGGCTCGACGGGTAAGTTTTATTGTTGTTAAGAAGTTAAGCAGATACCGCTGCGGTTAGTAAACAGACTCGATTCTAAATCAACGCCCTTGAGGGCCAACCTCCAAGGCACAGTGGTGTACATGCCTAACGATAAATAAAGTTAGGACCGCTGTACACTCCTGTGTGAGTGTGTGCCTGTGCGTATGACTGCGTACATATCCGCGCGCTTGTGGGCCTGCTCAGGGGAGTCGGCGGAATGGGCAGCAAAGCCTCTGCAGTTGGTTCTGGCCATTGGCCCAGCCATATAAAATGCCGCATACAGCTATAACGAAGTCTACATTTTTGCAGGGCCATCGAATGCTGCTGAATCCTCATCAGATCAGCCAATCCAACTGTCCCAGCGTCACTATTGGCATCGAACATTTGGCTGACAATTTCCCAAATCAGACAGCTGACAACTCTGGCTACCAGCTGCATTGGAAACCGTGTCCTATCAGTGAAGACGATTTTGCTAAGAAGCTGGCCAGACGGCATGATTGTCACCTGGTGCTGAGCTGCGGCACTCTGAAGCGCATGCTGCTTGATAGAGTCTGCGAGGCTGGCTGGGAGATGCCCGCCCTGATGGAGGAGCCGCATGACAAGTTTGACGCTGGCAATGGGCAGTGGCTGCTCTGCATTGACAACACACTGCCGCACTTTAATGCCGCTGGGGTGTCTGCAGCTGACATACAGGCTAAGCTGGCTCAGATGAGGGCTAGGCTCAAGTTTACTAAAGCTAATAAAAGCCAAAAGCAGATTAAGAAGCAGCAACAGGAGCAGCCGGCGGAGAAGAGGCAGAAAATCAGTCCGGATGCTGAGGACACTGATAATCTGGCTCTGCTGGAAACTTTTGGCACCGCTGTGGGTGACTGCGATGGGTAGGTAGCGCTTCACATACTGGACACTTCACAAACTGGACACTTCACTAACTGGACACTTCACTAACTGGACACTTCACTAACTGGACACTTCACAAACCATAGACACTTCACAAACCAAAAACAATTCACAGACCATAGACAATTCACAGACCATAGACAATTCACAGACCATAGACACTTCACAAACCATAGACAATTCACAGACCATAGACAATTCACAGACCATAGACACTTCACAAACCATAGACACTTCACAAACCATAGACAATTCACAGACCATAGACAATTCACAGACCATAGACACTTCACAAACCATAGACAATTCACAGACCATAGACAATTCACAGACCATAGACACTTCACAAACCATAGACACTTCACAAACCATAGACAATTCACAGACCATAGACATTTCACAGACCATAGACACTTCACAAACCATAGACAATTCACAGACCATAGACAATTCACAGACCATAGACACTTCACAAACCATAGACACTTCACAAACCATAGACAATTCACAGACCATAGACAATTCACAGACCATAGACACTTCACAAACCATAGACAATTCAAAAAAACATATACAATTCACAAACCAGACACTCAGCCGATCGCAAGTTCGAGAATTTCACTATCAGGACACCTCACTTCAAACATATGTAATATATATTATATGTAACAAACCTCTGTTTCTCTTAATGCAGCAACGCCACTGATTCATCGAATGACGAAGATGCTGGCGCTGAGACTTCATCAGCTGCCACCGCAGCAGCGGTAACAGCAGCAGCAAGCGGCCCAGCTCTGATCTACAGCGTATTGCAGATCGGTCGCCATCGACTGCTAGTTCGGTCTCGCCGACCCTTTATCCTGCCGCATCAGACTGCTAAACGACTGTTCGATTCGGTAGGTCGCGGGTTCGCGCCCCGTCCATCGGCAGCCAGTGGGCACGCCAAATATTGTCAATCAGCAACCCCATGCCATCTGCGCGTCCAGCTGGAGCGCCAGCCCTACTTCGGCTGCGAGGCGCCTTCGCCGCTGCAATCCTGTCGGGATTGGCTGGCTTGCCTAGCAACCGGCGGCGACACCCCGTTGCTAAGGACTCGATGCAACGTATTCGACGGCCGAGTTCTGCTGTACGAGTTTCTATCGCCGGACGATTTAGCAGAGGAGGCGGCCGGCTCCGGCCTGCTGCCCGGCGGGCTGGTGGCCTTCAACACGCTGGCCAATGCCATCGAACGGCTGCGAGTGACTGTCGGCGGCTTCCCCGCCGGCGTCCGCCTGCTGCTCCGCCGGTCACCTGGCGACCCGGCCTGCCGCCTGATGCTGTCCGAGGCCTCCTGCCGCGAGCACCTGCTGTCCATGCCGCCCAATCCGCCGTCGGCTTTGGCCCTGCCGCCGCCAGATTGGCGACCCATCGACACGGTGCTGCTCAGCCATCCGCACTGGCGCGACCGGCGAGTACCGGCCCTGTTCGATCCCAGAATTGTCGATGAGGTTGATAAACAGGGCATCCGGTTCGGGTCGAGAGACTCGTCTGAGTTGAAGCTCGACCAGCAGCGGCAGCAGAGCGAGTTCTCTTGAAATTACCCAGATCGGGGTCGAGGCACCGGCAGGGGCAGTCATCGTGGGCGAGGCGGTCGGCGAGGTGGTCGAAGAGGCGGCGGCGGCGGCGGCGGAGAGGGCGGCGGCCCCGGGCCAGGAATCCGGAGTC
This sequence comes from Macrostomum lignano, assembly GCA_002269645.1. NCBI lineage: Eukaryota > Metazoa > Platyhelminthes > Macrostomidae > Macrostomum > Macrostomum lignano. The sequence continues at coordinate 6,003 of NIVC01001432.1, read as the reverse complement.
GAAAAAGTCGCAGAAAGCCGCTCGATGGATGGAAAGAAATCGGCAAAAGTTTTCTGGTGGCGGGAGCCAGCAGCGGGTAGCCGGTGCCGGTGCGTCGGCTTCGTCTGCCGCTGCTGCCGCCGCCCCAAAATGGGTTCGGGCCTCTTCGCCATCAGCTGGCGGAGGCGGTGAATGAATCAACGATCAGACGGCCGATCTGTTTAGACATGTTGTTTAAATTCAGCTTGATTTATTATTATTTTTCATCCCGACTAGGCGACTAACGCTTTGAGTCATGAAAGAAGTTTTTAGTAACCTTTACTTAAGCAAAGATAAACTTTCTTGTTAAATTAAAAAATTGACAAAAAGGCCTTGAAAATTTTTCCATCGAAAAACGTCAAACCTCAAAAATCGCCTGTCAAAAATCATCATGCTGAGAGAATCGCCTGTCAAAAATCATCATGCTGAGAGAATCGCCTGTCAAAAATCATCATGCTGAGAGAATCGCCTGTCAAAAATCATCATGCTCATGCAAAAAAATCGCCTGTCAAAAATCATCATGTTGAGAAAATCGCCTGTCAAAAATCATCATGCTGAGAAAATCACCTGTGAAAAATCATCATGCTCACAAAAATCTCCCATAAAAAATCATCAAGTTCAGAAAAATCGCCCATCAAAAATCATCAAGTTCAGAAAAATCGCCCATCAAAAATCATCAAGTTCAGAAAAATCGCCCATCAAAAATTATCAAGTTCAGAAAAATCGCCCATCAAAAATTATCAAGTTCAGAAAAATCGCCCATCAAAAATCATCAAGTTCAGAAAAATCGCCCATCAAAAATTATCAAGTTCAGAAAAATCGCCCATCAAAAATCATCAAGTTCAGAAAAATCGCCCATCAAAAATCATCAAGTTCAGAAAAATCGCCCATCAAAAATTATCAAGTTCAGAAAAATCGCCCATCAAAAATCAAGTTCAGAAAAATCGCCCATCAAAAGTAATCATGCTCAGAAAAATCGCCCATCAAAAATCATCAAGTTCAGAAAAATCGCCCATCAAAAATTATCAAGTTCAGAAAAATCGCCCATCAAAAATCAAGTTCAGAAAAATCGCCCATCAAAAGTAATCATGCTCAGAAAAATCGCCCATCAAAAATCATCAAGTTCAGAAAAATCGCCCATCAAAAATTATCAAGTTCAGAAAAATCGCCCATCAAAAATCATCAAGTTCAGAAAAATCGCCCATCAAAAATTATCAAGTTCAGAAAAATCGCCCATCAAAAATCATCAAGTTCAGAAAAATCGCCCATTAAAAATTATCAAGTTCAGAAAAATCGCCCATCAAAAATCATCAAGTTCAGAAAAATCGCCCATCAAAAATTATCAAGTTCAGAAAAATCGCCCATCAAAAATCATCAAGTTCAGAAAAATCGCCCATCAAAAATTATCAAGTTCAGAAAAATCGCCCATCAAAAATCAAGTTCAGAAAAATCGCCCATCAAAAATCAAGTTCAGAAAAATCGCCCATTAAAAGTAATCATGCTCAGAAAAATCGCCCATCAAAAATCATCATGTCCAAAAAATCGCCCGTCAAAATCGCTTCTGTTGCTTCGATAAATAGCTCTATTTTTCAATGTATTTTTCATTCAGTTTTTTCTGTTCTAGTTTAAACGATTAATATTTTTGTCTCAACTTAAAAGAGTGAAAAAGTAAATTACCTCTTTTCGGTGACATTGTTTGAGTCTTTTTCTACTGCCTGAGCCACGGTTCGTAATCAAAACAACTGCTGGATGTTCTATAATATGTTTTTTTAAGTACTAAAGTTATTTAAGAGTAATAATAAGTTTTGGACGTCCATATAAATATGGCTAATTGAAATGTTAAATTTAAAGTGTTTACTCTCTTAGTTTGACTGATTTTTAAGTTTTAACTTTTCGAATAGCGAATATCTAATTTTTAGCTGTAGTTAAACAAACAATAATGATCTTAACATGGACTTTGAAGATTTGGAGGGCTGTGGGGCACCCTTGCGCAACACGTGATCCCTGAGGCAATTCTGCCCATTCGGCTGACTCGCTTCTGAGCACATACTGTACACAAGACACGCAGGCCCTCCTCGCCGTCTTCGTTGTGAATCGCACGCACCACTGAGCTGCTCTCTGTACTCAAGGCCAAGCTTCCAAATTGTAATTGCATATGGGTATAGGAAATTGAGTTTAAAGATAATGTCGAAGATTTAGTTCAACAGAAGAAGCCGAAACGTCTGCTTTTAGAAGTGAATTTATCTGTTGCATGGAGACCTAGAGAACCGTCAGCTGAACCGGCAGGCCCCATGTTGGTCAGAATCTCTTTGTAAGATGGTAATGCGATCAGTCATTAACGATCGAGATGAAGAGTAGAAAACATCGATCTGCTCGCTATAAAGCTAAGTCCTGCCCCCGATGTCGGAGCAAATTTGCTTTTGGTCTCGAGTTGAGCAAATTGCATTTTGGATGGACTGGAGTCTTCTGTCTGAGTATATTAGGCTAGGCAGCACAGCCAAGCACCGAAACACGTCCATTAGGTACAGAAATGCAGCTCCTGAGGACTCTGCTGGTATTGCTGCTGTTGCAACAGCGAAGCCTTAGCAGGGCTCTGGCCTGCCAATACCGCAACGGGCACATCTACGAGTGCTTGCACGCTGGTTTAGTTCATCTAGCTGCTGAGATTGATCTGCCAGCAACTGCCGAACGGCTGGCCGCTCTGGACAGGCTGGACGTGTCGTATAACAGAGGCCTGGCTAGCCTGGATGTGGCTTTCCTAGCCAGCTCGTTTCCTCGGGTACGAAGACTTGACGCTGTGCACTGCGGTTTGACAAACTTTGACGTCTCAACTGCGGGCTTGCAGTGGTCTGCTCTGACTGACCTGCGACTCTCCGGGAATCGCTTTGAGCTCATTGGCACTGGATGGTTCACCTGGGCTGCTGGGCTCACGGATTTGCGGCTGGATGGCAATCGGATTCGAAGCCTGACAACCGTTGATGATGGGCGGCAGGCGGCATCGGACGGAGGTGCTGCCAGAGTTTGACCCGGCTTGACCTGGGCGCCAACCTGCTGGAGCGGCTGTCGGCTGAGGCATTCTGGGGTAAAGAGTCGTACATGCATGGCTGCATTGATTGAAGGCTGTAATACAGTTGTCGGATAACTTTTCACACCGAAGGCCAGTATAGAGAATCCAGTGTATGACTGCGGGCTAGATGAGAGGAGAGAAGAGAGCTAAGGAGAGCTTGCCGGATTTCTATTGTGAGGTTTTAAAGGACTTTGCTGACCCCTGCTGTAAAAGGATACAAAACGAGTCCCAAGACAATTTGACAGCCAAAGTTAAAACCGTTAAGCTCTGCAGGGCCTCACTCTTGTGGACAACACCCGTTCGAAGCTCTCTTTAACTTATAGCGGGAATGCACATGCCCACGCGAACGTTATTCGCTTCGGATTATTGCTACTCTTCAGTAGTAGGCGATGTCCTATACTGTGATAGCAATTCGATCGTGTACTTACTACACTACACGAGCCATGCTTCATCAGGCTTAATCTGTACTGCATTCAGTAAGAACTGTCAGGACAGGATTTTGATGGGTTTCGGCCTTTCGGCCCCCTTGTGGGGAAGCCTCAGGTCTCAGAAATAAATCAATTAGAGTCCTGGCCCCCAATCCTGTCAGATGGTCAGCCCCATGGTAGCTTGATCATGTGGCGAGCAGTCTAGGTCCTATAGCTAAGAGAGGGACAGCGAGAGACAAGCAAGGAGAATTTTGAAGGTAGAAATTAGTTAATCCGCAGATTAGCTAGCTCGCTGCCACCAGCCCGTACGTCCTGGCTCACCAAACCGGAACTTTCGTAATCGGGCTTCCGACTAGAAGGGGCTTTGCACTTACCTGCCAACTAGTGTCTTTTTGCTGTCAATCTTGAAGTCATAGCCGATGATAAGGGACACTGCTGGACTTGATCGCATTGGCCATGCAGGTACAGAGGGACTTGTGCAGGGGATTCTTGCAGTGGCGAGACTATGGGGTAGCTACATGTACTATAACATTGCTAAATACGAAGAATTGTACTTTTGGCCTTCAACGCGCCAACCAGCCTCTCCTAGCGCTGATGATAGGCTAACTCGAACATCAGAGACCGCATGATTCATCACCCGAGCCGCTTGGCTAACCTAGAGTGCACAGAGTACATCTCTGGCGCCGATTCTGCACTACTGGCAGTTTCGCTCACTGATTTGATAGATTGATCGACTGAGAACTGCCTTGTCATCGGTCTACTATGACCGGCGCCTACTAGCTTAGCCGCTCATCTGAGCCATCGGCGAACAAAGAAATAAAACCGATAAAAATATCTATCAGATTTCACCTTCTCCTTGAATCACTTCACACCTCAGATTAAATTGGAGCTTCAGACTACTAGCAGTATTATTGAATGATTTCTGCCTCAGTAACAGAACTACTGAACAAAATGAGCAAAAGTGTGCACCTAATCCTAACTGAAACAGGGGACAGATAGGGAATCACCCAATCAAGCAAGTCTAGGTAGCCTCTCACCCAACCAATCAGAAACTCAACAGCCTGAGACCAGGTAATCCACAGTGACCGAATCGGCTTAGTGCTTCGCAGCTGTAGACTCGGGATGATGCTGATGTCACAACCTTCGCAGATAGCTAGCAGGTGATGCTCTTCACTTTGATGTTCACTGCTGATGACCGGGGGAATTCGTCCTTGATGATGATGGGGGAGTCGCAATCGGGGATCAAGAAACGACGGTCGGGCCAATGAGAGAGCAAGTTCCTGGCCGGTCTCCCCAAAGGGTTGCAAAGTTAGTCCGAGCGGGCCAAAACACCGCGGTTTAAATAGCCGCCAACTGGACCGTAGTTTGTTAAATTGGAACACGTCGATTCTGATTGGCTGAGCCGATTTGTTAAAATGAGCGTCGAATTTTCTGATTGGCTGAGCTTGTTGCCACCCAAAGTCACGTGACCGGGAGATCCTATCAGTTCCCTCGGGGTCGTAAAAATATGACCGGTGCGGCCATAAATCAATCAAAATCGCAACAAAATGATTTATTACTTTTCGCGTAGGAATGACAAAAATTAATGAAAAAATATACATTAAAAAGCTCTTATTAAGCAGAAAGTGAAGATAATGAAAAGAAATCGCTAATCGCTAATCCCAACGTACTTTTAGGGGTAAAACGCATAGCTGTCAAAGCTGTCACACGCTTGAGTGAACCCGAAAAATAGGCCCTGAACTCATAAATCTTGATGGCCTGTCAAAATGATGAGAAAAAAGCTACCGCCCGCATCCTCTCAGACCATCTGGCGCCAGTCTCAACACTGAGTTTGCTGTCAGACCAGCTCAAAAGCAATGATTTATGACCCCAAAGGTAGCAAAAAACCGCGCCTATGTTATTATAACTGGCAGATTCATATATATAGCTACAGAAGTCCTACTAGTATGAATTCTGAAAAATTACGAAAAATGGAGAAAAATACCCATAACCTGCTGTTAGTAGGCTAGCAAGTTTAGAGCCCATGTGCTAGCGTGGAATTTGGGAAAAAGTGCGTCCTCATCAATTTCTGGTATAAATATGCGATCAGAGCGCCCTTAAACTGCCCTTAAATTGACTTGCGTTGCCTAGCAGCCGAGTGACGTCAGCTCCCTAGGCATGCTGTGATTGGGTAATAAAATAGGGTGAGGACAATGGGTTAGTCGTTAGGTGCGTTCCGCTTCAAGGGATGGATGAGTCATATACAGGCAAATATATACCTGTCGGTGAGCCACACCCGTATATACACGAAGTAAACAGACGATCTCACTGTCAAACGGCAGGCCTGACCTCGCTGGAGCACCTGTCCCACTCTAACCAGCTCAGCTACCTGCCTCCGCGGTGTTCCGGCATCTCAACAGCAGCCTGCGCAGCCTGGACCTGAGCGCCAACCGCCTGTCAGACCTGTCCCTTGACAGTCTCCAAGGTCTCTGGTCTTTGCAGCGGCTGTTG
>NIVC01001431.1:81584-108334 GCA_002269645.1 Macrostomum lignano | reverse complement strand
AGCGGCAGCGGAATGCTCAGCGCAGAGATGCTGAGACTGAGGCAGAGTGAGGGCTGCGCGACTGGAAGAACAGCGGCAGCGGACGCTCAGCGCAGAGGGCTGAGACTGAGGGCAGAGTGGGCTGCCCGACTGGAAGCCGATCGGATTCGGTGCCGTGGAGCTGTGGTTTCTTCTCTTGTGGTGTAGTTGATCAGTAACTTTTTATAACAAGTCTTTATTTTTGTTTTTTTCTGAATTGCCTTGAAGGGGATAATTTGTAGTATCTATTTTATTCTGTATAAATTAAGCGGATAACGATTTTTGAGGAATGAATTGTCTTAAAAAGCCAATTAAGGCTGCTGTGTGCTTACGTTCACCATTGCCCTTAGTGCTCGGACACCAGCAGCAAGGTACAGAAACTATAGTACCCTTTGAGCAGTTGCAGGTAATCCCATTGTTGTGATGGCAATTGCTTTTTTATTTGCTGTGTGTGATCAGCTGCGTGGAACCCGCTGGAAACTGACGCAGCTCCCGCTGGCAGCCTGCGGCAGGACTTGTCTTGCCGTGTTGCAGAACTCATGCCACAGCTGATTGCAGATGGCCTCATTGCACCTGAGAGTGCTGATGAGATCGTGAATTCCTCTTTTCAAGCAGGAATTTATGTTTCAGATGAGTTGCCTCTTTGTTGAGCCGCTGCTTTGATGTGGATCTGGTCATTTACCAGGCCAATGGTAGTGTGATGCAATATTTCAGGGCTAATTTGCGCCCTCCTAATGCCATTGTGCGTGTGCTTTTGCGCCAACATTACGAGTCACTGAGACTTCGAGAGCTTTTGCAAGGCCTTTACAGATGCTGAGTTCCAAGCCTGGCAGCAAGCAGAACTCCTGCCAAGAGGGCCAAAAGGCCAAGGGCCCAGCGCGATGCCGGCGGAACATGAGACTGCGGGCCGCGCTGAAGACGGACCCGCTACTGCAAGGTAAACTGACACACAATGAACAGTTACATTTACATTTAACAGTTACTAAGAGATACATTCCATTTTTTTATCAGGCGCTGAGACGATGGCGAGGCCAGAAGCTCCAGCTGCGGGCAATGGACTGGGCATGCAACCATTGGTGCCAAGCTGTTCCGCATGGAGACAGGCAATTTCTGCTGTGCTGGCGGCAAGGTGAAGCTGCCCACCCGGACTGTGCACAGCTGCTGGCTGACTGTATTGTAATGGGCCGGCATGGCATGAGCTCAGAGTTCCTGACCAACATCCGGAGCTACAACTCTGTGCTGCACCTGACCTCGCTGCCAGCGCGGTTGGTGCCAGGCTGGAATCCAGCTACATCATCAGCGGTCAGCTGCACCACACTGCTATGCCGCTGTTTGCTGAAGCGTCTGCTGTTCCTCGCGGCTGGCAGGTGTACTTCACTGACGCGAACTCGAAAGCCAGCAGAGTCTGAGCGATAGGGTGAGCTAATGAGCTGCTACAGACGTTGCTTCACGAGTGCAACCTTTACGTTCGAGCCTGAAGGCTGCAGCACAGCGGATCATGGAGGATCCGGAGCTTGTGGATGCGCGACCTTTACGTTCGGAGCCTGAAGGCTGCAGCACAGCGGATCATGGAGGATCGGAGCTTGTGGATGCGCGAATCGTGATTCACCCGGACGAAGACCTTCTGGGGAACACATTCGGTGAGCTAACAATAACTGAAAAGGGATTCGAACACATTTTAAAACCTGTCTTTTAAAGCTTTGTGCCTGTGTACACAGGAATTTCGTTGTAAAGAGTTTTGTTAAAAGCATTTGTTACTACCGTTCAAAATCAGGCGCTACAATTTTGCCCACGGCAACGAGGTCGGCATCTCATTGTTAAGGACACTGAGGACACTGAGGCCTGAAGACGGTGATGAGCCAGCAACTAGCCGAGATGTTGTCATTCAACTGCGGGGTGGCGGCTACAAGAGGATTAGCAAAACGCACGATCGTATGATGCACTGGAGTACGTGTTGCTGTTCCCCCATGGCGAAGGACGGCTGCACCCGGAGCTGCGCATGAGCAATGGCCGCAAGCTGACGCCGATGAAGTACTATGCCAGCGAAATCATGGTGCGAGCGGGCCATAGCAGCTGCTGCACCACGGACGGCGGCTGTTCCAGCAGTACCTGGTGGAATGTGCGCCAAGATTGAGTCAGAGAGGCTGCTCTTCTGCGGACCCATCAGAGCGATCTGCGCAGTGAGACGTACAGCGGTCTGCGAGACGCTCTATTCGCTGCTGATGGCAGGTCGACCGACACAAATCCGACTGATATTGGCAAGCCTGCGCACGTGTTCCTGTCCTCCAGCTTCGTTGGCGGGCCAAGGTACCTGATGGAGAGGCTGCAAGACGCCATGACCTATGTACAAAAGTTTGGCAAGCCGGACCTGTTTGTCACGGCGACGTGCAACCCTAAGTGGCCGGAAATCAGTGCACAGCTGCTGCCTGGACAGCGACCTGAGGACCGGCCGGATATTGTCACGCGTGTTTTCGAGCTGAAGAAGAAGGCTCTGCTTGCCGAGCTGAGGAAGCGCTTTGGAAAGGAGGCCGCGCATGTTTGCTCTCTGGAATATCAGAAGCGCGGTAAGTTAGCAAATTGCGCTTTCAATTTTCATTCTGTAATTGCATTCCAGGTTTAGCAATCCATATTTTTATGCAAGGGTCATTGCAAACCGGAATTAAGCTCTGGTTTAGCCATGATTCAAACTCCAGTTTCTCCATGATTCAAACTCCGCTTTCTCTACGATGCAAACGCTGGTTTAGAATTTTAATTAATTTACATGACTAAATTGTGATCACTCATACGTCGCTTTGAATCACTTGTTTATGTCTTCCACAGGTCTCCCCCATGTGCACTTTCTGCTCTGGCTGGTCAGTGGACAGAGAGTGACTCCGGACCGCTACGACAAAATCGTGTCCGCTGAGATCCCGGACCCACAGCAGCAGCCGAGGCTGCACGAGCTGGTGAAGACTCACATGATCCATGGCCCCTGCGGCGTGGTAAATCCAGCCTGCCCGTGCATGGTGGACGGCCAGTGCAGCAAGGGCTTCCCGAAGGAGTTCCAGCAGGCGACCCTAACCAGCGATACTGGCTACCCATTGTATCGCAGGCTGTCCCCTGAGATGGGCGGATTTACGGTGGACAAACTATTCAAAGGCCGCAGCATTCGCATGGACAACAGGTGAGTGAGGAGGTGTTGGTGTTTTTTCAGACTTGATTGAAAGGTTGATTCTTTAATACGAAAGCAAAGTACTTAGTTTAGCCTTGTGTTTAGTTTATTTATATTGCTAAATTGTTTATTTACTGTAAGTTTAATTTACCATTGCTAGAATACATAAATCATTAATTAGCAATTCTTTTCCTGGCACAAATACAGGTCGGTTGTACCATACAACCCGGGCCTGCTGCTCCTTTTCGAATGCCACATGAACTTTGAAGTTTGTGCCACCGTCAAGTCGGTCAAGTACGTGATCAAGTACTTGCTAAAAGGCGGCGACATGGCGTCGTTCAAGTTCGAGGCAAACAAGAAGCCGAGCGGGCCAGGAGAGCAGGCTGCGGATGGCGAACGACAGGAAGGTTCAGCTAGCAAGGCTCCGACTCAAGCCAAGAAGGAGGGGCGAAATGAGATCAAGGAGTATCTGCTGGCGCGCTACATAGGCCCAATGGAAGCCGTGAATACCATCTTGGGCTTTGAAGTAAGTCATAGATGTTTGCAAGGCAGTGCTAGGAGCAAAGAATGGGAAAATAATGATATGGTTTTTAAACTAAAACACAACAGGTGCACAACAGATTTCCGGCTGTGATCCGATTGTGCGTGCACAAGTCTAACGAGCAGCTCGTGTATTTCAACGAGCAAAATGCGAGCACAAAGGCCAGGGCGCCCAGAGATTCGACGCTGACGGCTTTCTTCAAGCTGTGCCGCACTGATGAATTCGCTAGAGGCCTGGTGTACACCGAGGTGCCGTCCTACTTCGTGTGGCACCACAGCGAGAGGGAGTGGCGCCGCGCCAAGAAGGGTTCGAGAGTTGAGGGCCACCCTGGTGTTGTGCACAACACGAACATTGCCCGAATGTACACGGTGAGTCCGAGAGCAGGGGATCTGTTTTATATGCGAATGCTCCTCCTGCAGGTTAGAGGGCCAACCAGCTTCGAGGCGCTGCACACTGTGGACGGAGTGCTGTGTCCCAGCGTAAAGCGTCATTTACAAAATCATAGAAGCATCATTTAAAAAATCATAGAAGCGTCATTTACAAAATCATAGAAGCATCATTTAAAAAATCATAGAAGCGTCATGTAAACAATCATAGAAGCGTCATGTAAACAATCATAGAAGCGTCATGTAAAAAATCGTAGAAGCGTCATATAAAAATCATAGAAGCGTCATGTAAACAATCATAGAAGCATCATGTAAAAATCATAGAAGCGTCAAGAAAAAATCATAGAAGCCTCATTTAAAACTAATGAAAGTGTCATTTAAAAAATTAAGAAGCGTCACGGTAGAATAAAAGAAACGTCATGTCAGACATGAAGGGTTCATGTAAAAATTAAATGCAACTATAATGCTGTGCTGGGGAGAAAAACTGAGACGTAAAGGCTCTCAGAGAATAACTGAGATTACGGGGGGGGTTTCTGAGATGTCAAAGCAAAAGTCAGAAGCTACTTCAAAGTTCATGTACTTTACTCCATTTTTTATTGCATTCTTTGTTGGCTCGTCACGGGGGGGCGCTGATAGAAGAAAAGTCATGTAAAAAATAAAAGTAGCACTATGTATACATAAAAGAAAAGTCATGTCGAAGTTAAAAGATTCATTTGGGAATTGCTACGATGTCAAAGCTTGGTGGAAATCGTTATAGTGCTGTGAATCTTAAAGAAAGAATCACTAAAATGTCAAGGCTTAGGGGAGAAGAATTGCTGAGATTTCAAGGCTTTAGGTTGGGTTAAAGTAAGGTTTAGGTCAGGTGTGGGTTGAGGGTTATATTTTATCGGGCTTCAAGGTTAACAGGGGATTTTTTAGATTTCAAGGTTTATGGGGGCCATTGCTGACATGTCAAGGCTTACAAGGTTTGACAGGACTACTAAGGACGCATTTATCCGGGCGTTTTGGAGGCGGGTGGGTGTCAACCCTCCTCGCCTCTCATTGGCTGGCGCCCCGATCACTAGGTGATCGATACGCGTATCGATATCGGCGCTCGGCGCGCGCACGCCGCAGGCGCGTGGCGCCAAGCGCCGCAGGCGCACCCTCCCGATATGTGCACCCTCCCGAGCCGCAGGCGACCCTTCAGAGCAGCAGGCGCCCATCCCGCAGGGGTACCCTCCCGATATGTATGCGCACCCTTCCGATATGTATGTCGCAGGCCCCCATGCTGCAGGCGCCCCATGCCGCAAGCACCCCGAGTGTACACTCTACCGAGCCGCAGGCACCCCGAGTGTACACTCTACCGAGCCGCAGGCACCCCGAGTGTACACTCTCGCGATATGTACACTCTACCACTCTCCCGATATGTAAGATATCTAGTCAGCGATATTAGGCTAGTGAAAACTACTTATAGTAGATGAAATTGCGTATATTTACATAAAAAGTAGATAAAACATATTGGTAGGTGTGAATAATGACGCATAATACATATTGGAGCATATGAGCAGCAAAAACACACAATGTAGGTGCATGGGCAGAAATAGACAAAGCAGGTACTGTAGGCGCTACATAGGTGGAAATACACACAGTATAATGCAGGTGCATACATACACACAATGTAGGTGCAAATTGAGTATAATACAGGAAAATTACATAGCATATAATGTAGGCGCATTTTAAACGATACATTTTGCATATTAACCCGCAGGCACAAAGTATATATCGGTCATAGGATAAAATACACACACTGGAAGTTAAGTATAATACAACATATGTATGCAAAATTAAGCATATAATGTAGGTGCAAAGTAAAATATCCAGCCCAGGATATTCGAGACACGCCCCCAGAGTCAGGGCCGGGGCAGTTTATGGCCGCCCGTTAGCGGAGCCCATCCCACGCTAAAAATAGCCCGTTAGCGGGGTCCGCCCCACGGTGGGGTGGGCTCCCTTAGCGCGGGCCAGCCCACAATTATTAGGATATGCCATTACGGGGCTGTGGAGAAGCAGACGCCAGAACTTGACTCGCATTGGTTGTCAAGATACATGGCACTAATTCAAAAAAGAAAAAAAACTCTTTTTTCGGCTCCATTGCGTGAGAACTAAATGCAATGACCTTGCCAGGGCGCTAAAATGGGCGCCGAAAGGCTAAAATTGGCGCCGGTAAATTAAAATTGGCGCCCAAAAGTAGCAAGCTGATATATGCTGCCACTTCTACGCCCGTTGGCACATTCCAGCGCTGATTAAGGGATCCTGGCGCCGATTTGGTGATCCTGGCGCCAAATTTGACTTTCGGCGCCAATTTGAGCTTTCCGCGCCAATTTGAGCTTTCCAGCGCCGATTTGAGCTTTCCAGCGCTGGTCCGGGCTTTTTAGCGCTGTTTTCAGCATTCCGGCGCTGATTTTGCGATACTGGCGCCGATTTGGTGATCCTAGCGCCAAATTTGACTTTCGGCGCCAATTTGAGCTTTCCGCGCCAATTTGAGCTTTCCAGCGCCGATTTGAGCTTTCCAGCGCTGGTCCGGGCTTTTTAGCGCTGATTTCAGCATTCCAGCGCTGATTAAGGGATCCTGGCGCCGATTTGGTGATCCTGGCGCCAAATTTGACTTTCGGCGCCAATTTGAGCTTTCCGCGCCAATTTGAGCTTTCCAGCGCCGATTTGAGCTTTCCAGCGCTGGTCCGGGCTTTTTAGCGCTGTTTTCAGCATTCCGGCGCTGATTTGGCGATACTGGCGCCAAATTTGACTTTCGGCGCCAATTTGAGCTTTCCCGCGCCAATTTGAGCTTTCCAGCGCCGATTTGAGCTTTCCAGCGCTGGTCCGGGCTTTTTGGCGCTGTTTTCAGCATTCCGGCGCTGATTTGGCGATACTGGCGCCGATTTGGTGATCCTGGCGCCAAATTTGACTTTCGGCGCCAATTTGAGCTTTCCCGCGCCAATTTGAGCTTTCCAGCGCCGATTTGAGCTTTCCAGCGCTGGTCCGGGCTTTTTAGCGCTGATTTCAGCATTCCAGCGCTGATTAAGGGATCCTGGCGCCGATTTGGTGATCCTGGCGCCAAATTTGACTTTCCGCGCCAATTTGAGCTTTCCGCGCCAATTTGAGCTTTCCAGCGCCGATTTGAGCTTTCCAGCGCTGGTCCGGGCTTTTTAGCGCTGTTTTCAGCATTCCGGCGCTGATTTGGCGATACTGGCGATTTGGTGATCCTGGCGCCAAATTTGACTTTCGGCGCCAATTTGAGCTTTCCGCGCCAATTTGAGCTTTCCAGCGCCGATTTGAGCTTTCCAGCGCTGGTCCGGGCTTTTTAGCGCTGTTTTCAGCATTCCGGCGCTGATTTGGCGATACTGGCGCCGATTTGGTGATCCTGGCGCCAAATTTGACTTTCGGCGCCAATTTGAGCTTTCCGCGCCAATTTGAGCTTTCCAGCGCCGATTTGAGCTTTCCAGCGCTGGTCCGGGCTTTTTAGCGCTGATTTCAGCATTCCGGCGCTGATTTGGCGATACTGGCGCCGATTTGGTGATCCTGGCGCCAAATTTGACTTTCGGCGCCAATTTGAGCTTTCCGCGCCAATTTGAGCTTTCCAGCGCCGATTTGAGCTTTCCAGCGCTGGTCCGGGCTTTTTAGCGCTGATTTCAGCATTCCAGCGCTGATTGGATACTGGCGCCGATTTGGTGATCCTGGCGCCAAATTTGACTTTCGGCGCCAATTTGAGCTTTCCGCGCCAATTTGAGCTTTCCAGCGCCGATTTGAGCTTTCCAGCGCTGGTCCGGGCTTTTTAGCGCTGTTTTCAGCATTCCGGCGCTGATTTGGTGATCCTGGCGCCAAATTTGACTTTCGGCGCCAATTTGAGCTTTCCGCGCCAATTTGAGCTTTCCAGCGCCGATTTGAGCTTTCCAGCGCTGGTCCGGGCTTTTTAGCGCTGTTTTCAGCATTCCGGCGCTGATTTGGCGATACTGGCGCCGATTTGGTGATCCTGGCGCCAAATTTGACTTTCGGCGCCAATTTGAGCTTTCCGCGCCAATTTGAGCTTTCCAGCGCCGATTTGAGCTTTCCAGCGCTGGTCCGGGCTTTTTAGCGCTGTTTTCAGCATTCCGGCGCTGATTTGGCGATACTGGCGCCGATTTGGTGATCCTGGCGCCAAATTTGCTTTCGGCGCCAATTTGAGCTTTCCGCGCCAATTTGAGCTTTCCAGCGCCGATTTGAGCTTTCCAGCGCTGGTCCGGGCTTTTTAGCGCTGTTTTCAGCATTCCGGCGCTGATTTGGCGATACTGGCGCCGATTTGGTGATCCTGGCGCCAAATTTGACTTTGGCGCCAATTTGAGCTTTCCGCGCCAATTTGAGCTTTCCAGCGCCGATTTGAGCTTTCCAGCGCTGGTCCGGGCTTTTTAGCGCTGTTTTCAGCATTCCGGCGCTGATTTGGCGATACTGGCGCCGATTTGGTGATCCTGGCGCCAAATTTGACTTTCGGCGCCAATTTGAGCTTTCCGCGCCAATTTGAGCTTTCCAGCGCCGATTTGAGCTTTCCAGCGCTGGTCCGGGCTTTTTAGCGCTGATTTCAGCATTCCGGCGCTGATTTGGCGATACTGGCGCCGATTTGGTGATCCTGGCGCCAAATTTGACTTTCGGCGCCAATTTGAGCTTTCCGCGCCAATTTGAGCTTTCCAGCGCCGATTTGAGCTTTCCAGCGCTGGTCCGGGCTTTTTAGCGCTGATTTCAGCATTCCAGCGCTGATTGGGATCCTGGCGCCGATTTGGTGATCCTGGCGCCAAATTTGACTTTCGGCGCCAATTTGAGCTTTCCGCGCCAATTTGAGCTTTCCAGCGCCGATTTGAGCTTTCCAGCGCTGGTCCGGGCTTTTTAGCGCTGTTTTCAGCATTCCGGCGCTGATTTGGTGATCCTGGCGCCAAATTTGACTTTCGGCGCCAATTTGAGCTTTCCGCGCCAATTTGAGCTTTCCAGCGCCGATTTGAGCTTTCCAGCGCTGGTCCGGGCTTTTTAGCGCTGATTTCAGCATTCCAGCGCTGATTTGGCGATACTGGCGCCGATTTGGTGATCCTGGCGCCAAATTTGACTTTGGCGCCAATTTGAGCTTTCCGCGCCAATTTGAGCTTTCCAGCGCCGATTTGAGCTTTCCAGCGCTGGTCCGGGCTTTTTAGCGCTGTTTTCAGCATTCCGGCGCTGATTTGGCGATACTGGCGCCGATTTGGTGATCCTGGCGCCAAATTTGCTTTCGGCGCCAATTTGAGCTTTAAGCTTTCCGCGCCAATTTGAGCTTTCCAGCGCTGGTCCGGGCTTTTTAGCGCTGTTTTCAGCATTCCGGCGCTGATTTGGCGATACTGGCGCCGATTTGGTGATCCTGGCGCCAAATTTGGCTTTCGGCGCCAATTTAAGCTTTCCGCGCCAATTTGAGCTTTCCAGCGCTGGTCCGGGCTTTTTAGCGCTGTTTTCAGCATTCCGGCGCTGATTTGGCGATACTGGCGCCGATTTGGTGATCCTGGCGCCAAATTTGACTTTCGGCGCCAATTTGAGCTTTCCGCGCCAATTTGAGCTTTCCAGCGCCGATTTGAGCTTTCCAGCGCTGGTCCGGGCTTTTTAGCGCTGTTTTCAGCATTCCGGCGCTGATTTGGCGATACTGGCGCCGATTTGGTGATCCTGGCGCCAAATTTGACTTTCGGCGCCAATTTGAGCTTTCCGCGCCAATTTGAGCTTTCCAGCGCCGATTTGAGCTTTCCAGCGCTGGTCCGGGCTTTTTAGCGCTGTTTTCAGCATTCCGGCGCTGATTTGGCGATACTGGCGCCGATTTGGTGATCCTGGCGCCAAATTTGACTTTCGGCGCCAATTTGAGCTTTCCGCGCCGATTTGAGCTTTCCAGCGCTGGTCCGGGCTTTTTAGCGCTGTTTTCAGCATTCCGGCGCTGATTTGGCGATACTGGCGCCGATTTGGTGATCCTGGCGCCAAATTTGACTTTCGGCGCCAATTTGAGCTTTCCGCGCCAATTTGAGCTTTCCAGCGCCGATTTGAGCTTTCCAGCGCTGGTCCGGGCTTTTTAGCGCTGTTTTCAGCATTCCGGCGCTGATTTGGCGATACTGGCGCCGATTTGGTGATCCTGGCGCCAAATTTGGCTTTCGGCGCCAATTTAAGCTTTCCGCGCCAATTTGAGCTTTCCAGCGCTGGTCCGGGCTTTTTAGCGCTGTTTTCAGCATTCCGGCGCTGATTTGGCGATACTGGCGCCGATTTGGTGATCCTGGCGCCAAATTTGGCTTTCGGCGCCAATTTAAGCTTTCCGCGCCAATTTGAGCTTTCCAGCGCTGGTCCGGGCTTTTTAGCGCTGTTTTCAGCATTCCGGCGCTGATTTGGCGATACTGGCGCCGATTTGGTGATCCTGGCGCCAAATTTGACTTTCGGCGCCAATTTGAGCTTTCCGCGCCAATTTGAGCTTTCCAGCGCCGATTTGAGCTTTCCAGCGCTGGTCCGGGCTTTTTAGCGCTGATTTCAGCATTCCGGCGCTGATTTGGCGATACTGGCGCCGATTTGGTGATCCTGGCGCCAAATTTGACTTTCGGCGCCAATTTGAGCTTTCCGCGCCAATTTGAGCTTTCCAGCGCCGATTTGAGCTTTCCAGCGCTGGTCCGGGCTTTTTAGCGCTGTTTTCAGCATTCCGGCGCTGATTTGGCGATACTGGCGCCGATTTGGTGATCCTGGCGCCAAATTTGGCTTTCGGCGCCAATTTAAGCTTTCCGCGCCAATTTGAGCTTTCCAGCGCCGATTTGAGCTTTCCAGCGCTGGTCCGGGCTTTTTAGCGCTGTTTTCAGCATTCCGGCGCTGATTTGGCGATACTGGCGCCGATTTGGTGATCCTGGCGCCAAATTTGGCTTTCGGCGCCAATTTAAGCTTTCCGCGCCAATTTGAGCTTTCCAGCGCTGGTCCGGGCTTTTTAGCGCTGTTTTCAGCATTCCGGCGCTGATTTGGCGATACTGGCGCCGATTTGGTGATCCTGGCGCCAAATTTGGCTTTCGGCGCCAATTTAAGCTTTCCGCGCCAATTTGAGCTTTCCAGCGCTGGTCCGGGCTTTTTAGCGCTGTTTTCAGCATTCCGGCGCTGATTTGGCGATACTGGCGCCGATTTGGTGATCCTGGCGCCAAATTTGCTTTCGGCGCCAATTTGAGCTTTCCGCGCCAATTTGAGCTTTCCAGCGCCGATTTGAGCTTTCCAGCGCTGGTCCGGGCTTTTTAGCGCTGTTTTCAGCATTCCGGCGCTGATTTGGCGATACTGGCGCCGATTTGGTGATCCTGGCGCCAAATTTGACTTTCGGCGCCAATTTGAGCTTTCCGCGCCAATTTGAGCTTTCCAGCGCCGATTTGAGCTTTCCAGCGCTGGTCCGGGCTTTTTAGCGCTGTTTTCAGCATTCCGGCGCTGATTTGGCGATACTGGCGCCGATTTGGTGATCCTGGCGCCAAATTTGGCTTTCGGCGCCAATTTAAGCTTTCCGCGCCAATTTGAGCTTTCCAGCGCTGGTCCGGGCTTTTTAGCGCTGTTTTCAGCATTCCGGCGCTGATTTGGCGATACTGGCGCCGATTTGGTGATCCTGGCGCCAAATTTGGCTTTCGGCGCCAATTTGAGCTTTCCGCGCCAATTTGAGCTTTCCAGCGCTGGTCCGGGCTTTTTAGCGCTGTTTTCAGCATTCCGGCGCTGATTTGGCGATACTGGCGCCGATTTGGTGATCCTGGCGCCAAATTTGACTTTCAGCGCCAATTTGAGCTTTCGCGCCAATTTGAGCTTTCCAGCGCCGATTTGAGCTTTCCAGCGCTGGTCCGGGCTTTTTAGCGCTGATTTCAGCATTCCAGCGCTGATTGGGATCCTGGCGCCGATTTGGTGATCCTGGCGCCAAATTTGACTTTCGGCGCCAATTTGAGCTTTCCGCGCCAATTTGAGCTTTCCAGCGCCGATTTGAGCTTTCCAGCGCTGGTCCGGGCTTTTTAGCGCTGTTTTCAGCATTCCGGCGCTGATTTGGCGATACTGGCGCCGATTTGGTGATCCTGGCGCCAAATTTGGCTTTCGGCGCCAATTTAAGCTTTCCGCGCCAATTTGAGCTTTCCAGCGCTGGTCCGGGCTTTTTAGCGCTGTTTTCAGCATTCCGGCGCTGATTTGGCGATACTGGCGCCGATTTGGTGATCCTGGCGCCAAATTTGGCTTTCGGCGCCAATTTAAGCTTTCCGCGCCAATTTGAGCTTTCCAGCGCTGGTCCGGGCTTTTTAGCGCTGTTTTCAGCATTCCGGCGCTGATTTGGCGATACTGGCGCCAAATTTGGTGATCCTGGCGCCAAATTTGACTTTCGGCGCCAATTTGAGCTTTCCCGCGCCAATTTGAGCTTTCCAGCGCCGATTTGAGCTTTCCAGCGCTGGTCCGGGCTTTTTAGCGCTGATTTCAGCATTCCAGCGCTGATTTGGCGATACTGGCGCCGATTTGGTGATCCTGGCGCCAAATTTGACTTTTGGCGCCAATTTGAGCTTTCCGCGCCAATTTGAGCTTTCCAGCGCCGATTTGAGCTTTCCATCGCTGGTCCGGGCTTTTTAGCGCTGATTTCAGCATTCCGGCGCTGATTTGGCGATACTGGCGCCGATTTGGTGATCCTGGCGCCAAATTTGACTTTCGGCGCCAATTTGAGCTTTCCGCGCCAATTTGAGCTTTCCAGCGCCGATTTGAGATATCTCATAGTATTTTTTTATTCTATTTTGTATTTTCATGCACATTAATCATAGTTTTCGTAGCAATGATTTTCATTTTTATCCATTTGGGATTAAAATATCAAAAGTGTCGTTTTTGGACAAATGTTCTAATCGTTTATAAAACAAGTCTACTATTAGTATACTCTTGAGCCCCATTCATTGGCAATGGAAATTAATACATCAAAAAGTGACTAAAGTACTTACTACAGCAGCGATAGCTTTAAAATGATAGTAAGCAACTTCAAATGCTGATTTGGGGATTCTGTCGCGAAATTTGCATGGCTTCCGCGGCGGGTTTATCGTTAAAGATCGTTTGAAGTTTCGTAGAAAAAAATATTAACACTCTTTCAAATACTATATTATTGCCGAATTAGCCGCTCATATCTAGTTTATCTATTGAATTATTATTAATAATAAATACACTGACATATACTGGCCAAACAGGCTTCTTGCCTGAGCCAAGCTTACTTACTTACTATTAGATATACTTGCATACATACAGACACTTCATTTTTAGTTTCGTGGATAATTATACAGTTACTTGCTTCTGCTTACTTCAATTTTTGGACTCATGTCTGGAAAGCCCTTTTGGAAAATTTAGTATCTAGCCAAGTTGCAGGTGGGTTTAAATTGTTCGAGCATATATTTATTGCCTTTTTAACTTAAAATATTGAGTTTGCAAATAGTGGATCTTGATCTTTATTTAATCTTCATGTTAAAACTTGGCTTATAGTTATAGGGCAAATAAGACACAGCTCTCACAGACATACCTTAAGACCAATTGTGACCAATTATAATAAGGAAATGAGCATCATATTATCTATTTAGACATTTTAATAAACTGTGGCCATCTTGGTGTGTGGCCATCTTGGTCATGCACCCCCTGGCCAAGACTTATCACTAATATTAACAAGATGAATAAGTGGCCCAAAACTATTGCAAGTCAACCAAGGCAATTTTAACTATAAGCTTATGGTTAAAATTGCAAGGCTAAATTGCAATTGCAAGCCTTGCAAGGCTATACACTATAGTCTATAGGCTATATCTATATTCTTCCATGATATTCATGATTAATTTTTTTCACTTTTTTGTCCTTTTTGAATGCTTTGCCCTGCAGCCCTTAGAGAACATGCTATACAAAAATAGTATAGGCCTAGTATAGATATTTAGTATATTTGATTCAATAGAATAAGTGGATAAATGCAGGGTGCCTACACCTTCCTTTATCTCCTTTATCTCCTGGCTTTATTTGGAAGATTTTTGAGACTTTCTCCTTTATTTTAGCCACTTTAGCTCCTAGGATTTTTAGCACTTGTATTTAATGTATTGTTAGTGGTAACAGTCCATTTTGGTAACAAGGGAGGAGATATAACAATATGTATCTTAATGTGCTCTAAAAAATAATTTCAAATAGTTTTTGAGACAAAAAATAATGTTTTAGGCCTAGACAATGATTTAGCCAACAATGATAAAATTGTTTTAATGTGTTTTGATCAATCTATTTAAATTTCCAGGTGCGCTTGATACTCAAGATATGTTATGATACAACCTATAAAACTTGTAATTACCAAAGTATTGTGTAATTAGAATTACTTTGAGTTAGAAATGTGAAATTTCAGTATTTACTTTAATTTATTTGTCATTAATTACTTTCATTGATCTCTCTAAGTCTCCGCTGTTATATATTCTATCTGTTCAAGTTGAAACAAATTACATGTATAATATATCCTAATCAGAAAAAATTGAATGGTAATCAGCAATAAAGTACTAAACAAGTTAATGATTAATTTAATTAATAGTTACTAAAAAATTAACATAAAGAAAAAGTGCTAAAAGTCATAAATCTGCTTTACCGAAGTGGCTGTTACCAAAGTGGATTGTATTCTTGTTAGTTTAGGGTCCTTTTAAATAATCATTCATTTTTAAAAAGACTATTTCATTGACTTGTATTATTTTCTTAGGCAAAGGTTTATATATATGATTAGTTACTAATTAAACAAACTTTAAAGCATCAGCCCTAGGTTAGCCACAATATCAGATATGTGGCACTGTGGAGCTAAAAATGTATACATGTAGTTTTTCTCAAGACTGAAAAATTGGCTAGAAAGATGATGCAATCAAAGCAGTCAACAAGTAGGCCATAGAATGAAACAACTATGAGAGTACTATGTCCCTTAAGAGCACAACTGGGAGAGTATATGAGAGAGAGCCAGATAAAGGCTGAGGGGCAGATAAGAGTAGAAAGAAGAATGAATAGGCAATAAGAGAAAGGAAAGGTAAGAGAAAGGATTAAAGAATAGATAAAATATAAATATATAAAAATATAATAATTAATACTGAATCTTTTTTCACATACATTGCACTCACACATTTTTATATGCTATAAAGTAGACAAATATATCAGAATAGTAATGCATACATAATAAGCTTAAAGTTACTACGTATTGGTTTTGGTAGGTACAAAAGTAATTTATAACAATGATTTACATCAGTGTTTATTCATTATATCATACAAATCCAAAGTGTCATTTTTGGACAAATGTGTGTTCAGATATGTATGAATCTGTATGAATAAATACGTCTAATAGTATAATATTGAAGTCATACATACATACATACATACTCTTGAATTACAATTTGCATTAAAACATTTCAGGTCATGTCTCGCCGCAGAACATTGTTTTCTAATACAGATTCTGATAGTGATGTCGAAGCTGTATTGCGGACAAGCCGTCGAGGACGTCCAAGAAAGCTCCAGAAATCTTCTGGTTTTGGTGCCACCCGTCGTCCTAGCTCAAGCTCTGCTTATGGTTCTCATCAGGATCAGTCGGTAGGGAATTATTTTTTTCCTGAAATGCCTGATAATGCAGCCGAAATGCCGCCTGAAAATTCTACTGAACCTTCAAATCCGCCTGAAGAAACTGAGTGGGAGGATCATTCCATGTTTTCGGATCTTCACAGCAATGCGTATGAAAATTATTTCAACTTGGGTTCATGCATTCGTTGCAGTGATGCGCCTGGAATTTATCGGTGTGTCACTTGTAGGCTGGATTTCTGTGAAGACTGTAAAGAAATCACACATGGTGATTTTGCACCACACAAATTTGAACAGTGGAATTCTGAGACGCTTATGTTTGCAGATCCAGTGCACGTGCCCATGGTTGCTGCACTTTTCTGTTGTGTGGCAAGCAGAGAGGCTCGCGAATTGTCGGCTGCATCAACTGTTGAGCTAATCGATTTGTCGGGAATCGTTCAAGCTCAGATGTTTACGTGTAGTTCATGTGACAAAGTGGATGCGCTTCTCTCAATGGGTTACTTCCCGTCTTATGATGCAACCGCAACCGCCACAGACTGCACAGCCTATTTCGCCATAAGTTTATTAACACTTCTCGACAATTTGACTACTGTAGGTCGACTACCGGCTCACAGGGCAATCAAAGCCCTGTTTTTAGGTGCTACTGTTGGCCAAGGAATCTGCAGAGATAAATTAGCATCAAGTTTGTATCAACGTCTGCAACGCCACTGTGTTCTGCTAAAATTTAGACAATTACAGATCCGCTCAGCAAAATGGCCCAAGTCGTGTCTCTTGTGTCCCGATCAGCATAATGATCGCCAGACTGTTGTTTGTGCTGATGCGCTTTTCGGCTGGCAAAGATTTTCTTCAATGGGATTCAGGCAAGCTCTAACTCCGTCAGATGGTCGTCCGCTTCCTGTTCCATTAGTGAATGTAGATGTCAAAGCAGACGCGCCAAAAAATCGCTTAGAAGAACAAAACTGTCCAAGTTGGAAAGCTGGGGCGCTCGAGCCACCATCCCGAGGTGCTGGTAGACATGATGTGTATGGCTTTTTTGGACTTTTTTGCCGGCACAATCGTCTATTGAATGGTTGTAACATTACTACGACAGGAGAGCGGTTCTGCTACATAGAACAGTGCCTTGAGCATTTTCTAAGAGACACGTCTGTATCGAAGAAATTGCTTCTTATCTATGACGTTGGTAAGTGCATCTTTTGCATACTATGTCCGTATAATTTAGCGGGATCAAAATAAAGTACATACATTTTTCTCACATCTCACTGCAGGCTGCCGCGTTTCAGCTCGCGTACAATCCGCAGTTACTAAATCTGGTGCTAACGTACAGGCCTCTTCATGTGCCATCAATGCATTCCACGCACTTGGCCACAAACCAAGCTGCCAAAGAAGGTTCTCTGTGCGTGTCACTCCTGGAGCGGGCTTGTGTGATGGCGAGAACACAGAGAGAGCTTGGGCACAACTTCGCCCATATGGGCATTCACTAAAGTACATGCGACCTGATCGTAGGAGCACCTGTATGTCTCAAATTCTGTTTCATTTCAATGCGAATCAATTGTTTAACACACCCCAGTGGTTCCAGCAACGTCTCAGACTTTTGGACAGTACGATAAAAAACATGTCTTCGGAAATGAACTCACTTCTTGATGATGCACGAATACAGCAAGCTTCCGGAATTTTAGACGGAAGCTTAGTACTTTCGGAGGTTCAAATTCGGAATCTCGGCCGTCAGTGGCATCAGAACTCTCTTATAGGCGCAGTAGAAAACTCTGAAAACGACCTTCTATCTAATATTCGTTCGCTTGCAGTTCTCAGAGAACATTGGCTGCGACAGTCTGGACTAAATATGGGCCAAGGTCATAACAGAGCTTGCTTGCGCCGTGTACAAGGTTTGACTTCAGAAATGAAAGCTGATATTAATCGTCTGCCGGAAGAGACCCGGGGTTCTTTTGATCAGTATCGGAAGCCAAATAGTTCAAAGTACGATGGTTTATCTGAATCAGCTACTTCTGTCCGTTTCCGTCGGCGTGCAATCGATCTCTATCATAAGTACGACAGAGTGAATGAGGAACTGCATATCGTATCTGAGGAATGGTATGACTTTATTGTAAAAATGGACATGGTTTGCAAGAGTCTAGATAATCAGGCTGGTTTGGCGGCTCAGTTTCGAAAACTATTTCGATCAATTTTAGAAAGAGTTGTAAATCTTGACGTTCCAGCAAGGGCAGAATATTTTCGACTCATTTTGGGCGGCGCAGAACAAAGCATTGAAAATGTTCCTCCTATTAGCAACGACTCGCCAACTGAGTCGGCGACTGAGTCTTCAGCGTCTGAATCGGATGATTCAGAAGATACTTTTTGAGCAAGTTTAAATTTTTTAGTTAGCTGAACACTTCAATTACACAGTGATTTATTGTGTCGGCTGTTTCCAAAGCACTTGCAATAAAATTATTCAAAAATTGCTGTGCCAATAGATGTCATTTTTAACCTCACTTGCACACAATAGCTCAAGTGTGCTGTGAATTCGCTGCTCAGCTGTATCATTCCTGGGTCCATGTGCTCTGCTTACACGTAGCGGACCTGTTAACGTTAATTAATTCAGTTTAATGCAGTGATGAACTGTCACTCAGTTTATAAACTGGCGCTAAATTGTTTTGATTAACGGAGCCAAAGAGCACTTATTTATTTCGTTACCTTTTATACTACACTTCATTGCATGAAAATTAAACTGCCGTTAAGTTGACATTTTCGCCCGTTATGGTGTTATTAAACGATATGTTGGTTGCTTTTTCTCATTTTTAAGTCGTCAATATTAGTTAGGACTCAGTTTTCGATCCCGATTGCCATTCTCAAATCCATAGAATCGACTCAAGACCCTAGCTGTAGTCCTAAGTTTTTAGTATCACAAAGATTTAGTACTCAATCAATCTGTCTTTCATGTCGACATGTGTCCACCTTTTTACAGATTTCTTATTGAAATCCGAAAGTGATTGTGTTATCTGAAACGAGTCGGCAAAAATCAATTAATTTACTCTTTTTTGTGGTAATAATCTATCAATCTTTGGCTACGATCACAAATCTACCATGACGACTGAAAAGTACGAGTGCCCTCTGTGTCTTCCTGGTTTAAGTACCTATAGTGCTCGAGCTGATCGACTTCTTTTGCATGCAACTAAAAAGCATGCTTTAGACGCTAAAAGAGCAAGTTGCATAATTCAATATCTTCGTTGGTCCAGAAAGTCAGATGTAAAATTATGCGCGCTATGTGATCAGTTTGCTGTAAATTTGCGAGATCACTACGCTAAATGTCATGCGGGCGATTACAGGCGTCTTAACTCCTTATTAACTGGACAACCAGCTATCAGGTTGGCGAGAAAACGTGCTCTGCGGCGATTCGGAGAACTGTACTGGTGTTTTATTGCCGACCAGCCTTTGCCACGGTATCCGGATTCAAGTTACGAGAACGAAAAACAGGGATTGCACGAGAGGTGAGTAATGTTATTGCCTATCCTGCTTTTCAAGATTTGATCAGACATGTAAACGGTTGTATAAACCTAAAAATATCTTTGTATATCCTCCCACAGAGAACAAGAGTCGCGGGCTGGTAAACAGTCTTGTCTCCGAATCTATACAAAAGCCTCAAAACTTCTTCCGGCAAAAGTTACAGTTCAGTTAGCGGGTGAGAAGGGTTATGGACTGTTTTCTGATGAGAATATCAAGGCGAAGTCATTCGTCTGTTTCTATGGTGGAGCAGTTTTATCCAAAAAAGAAGGGGCGGCTAGGGAAGAAAAGCGATCTCGCGAAGGAGATTCGCCCGCATTCGCCTTTTTCTATTTTTATGGTTCAAAATCATTATGCGAAGACGCTACCCTCACTGATTCTGTAGGTCGCTATATTAATCATAGTCGACTGAACCCAAACTTGGTTCCTAGTGTCATATCACCTTGCAAAGACATTGGACGCCACACAAGCCGAATAGGATTTTTTGCATTACATAATATTCCCAAGGGAATTGAGTTGCTTTATGATTATGGTGAACGAGATGAAGAGTGTTTGCAAAAGTTTCCGTGGCTAAACTCTTAATTTTTTCGCATGTCGTTCGCACTGTCTACATTCCTAGGTTACTGTCCTTCGCACATCTGCTTTACCTGAGTCTTCAGCGTCTGAATCGGATGATTCAGAAGATACTTTTTGAGCAAGTTTAAATTTTTTAGTTAGCTGAACACTTCAATTACACAGTGATTTATTGTGTCGGCTGTTTCCAAAGCACTTGCAATAAAATTATTCAAAAATTGCTGTGCCAATAGATGTCATTTTTAACCTCACTTGCACACAATAGCTCAAGTGTGCTGTGAATTCGCTGCTCAGCTGTATCATTCCTGGGTCCATGTGCTCTGCTTACACGTAGCGGACCTGTTAACGTTAATTAATTCAGTTTAATGCAGTGATGAACTGTCACTCAGTTTATAAACTGGCGCTAAATTGTTTTGATTAACGGAGCCAAAGAGCACTTATTTATTTCGTTACCTTTTATACTACACTTCATTGCATGAAAATTAAACTGCCGTTAAGTTGACATTTTCGCCCGTTATGGTGTTATTAAACGATATGTTGGTTGCTTTTTCTCATTTTTAAGTCGTCAATATTAGTTAGGACTCAGTTTTCGATCCCGATTGCCATTCTCAAATCCATAGAATCGACACCTTAGAATCGACTTAAGACCCTAGCTGTAGGCCTAAACTTTGCGCTATCTATAAGAAGTCAGCATCGAATACTTGATCAGTCTTGATGTCATACTTGATACGGACCCCTCAGCCAGGAGTGCTGTTATCTTTTCTCCAGGCCATTCAGTCATACTAATCTCTTTTTGTATAATGGTACCCTATGGTTATTTAGTTATACTTACTAATATTATACAGTGCAACCCTGTCCCCATAATTCAATCAGCTTTAACTAGATGTAACTTTTGCTACTGACTTTCTTCAGTTACTAAAAAAACAATGCTATACTTATTTCAGCTAGCCACTCGACGCATTGAAATTAAGTCTTCTAAAACACCAATCCAATTATTCAACAACTGTTTTAGCCATGCCTAATAAACACGCAAAAATCTGTTGCTTTTTGTGCTCATGGACTGGTAGAACGTACCAATTGTGGCGACATCGGGAAAAGTTTCACCCTACCACAACTGATGAGCAGATTCAGGCCATGATTGATCTGTCTAAAGCCAATTCGAAGGCCAAGTCTGTGGCTCTCTGCCCTCTCTGCCAGGATATGATTTCTTGCCCTAGAATGCACTTTCGAAACAACCATGCTTCCGAATTTCAAACTCCAAGTCGTAGAAAAGACCTGGCAGGTCGGGCTGCTACTAAGCGAATGAGAAAACAAGCTTCCGTACGTCTGGCAGAGCTTCGCGACTTGGCAGTTGTAAAAGAAGTGCCCATCCACTATGCTCCATTCGATCAAGTAGTCCTGGACATTCAACATCTGGTTTATAATTACGAAATAAGCGAGACAGACAACGTTGCTCCACTCCGTGCAGCTTCACAACCTGTTGCAGCCTCAACTTCTACTGCGGCATCTAGTCCTAAGCAATCTGATCGGCATTGCACATTTTCTGGGTGCAACTGTGGTGCACCAAGACTGCCTTGTGCTACATCAACAAAAGAAATTGCCAATTGTATTCCTAGATGCTCACTAGGAAATTTAAAAAAATCTCCAGGAAAAAAATTCCCCGCTGCAATCGGCCCAGTTCCTATTCCTCTCAAGCCTAAAGCAATTGTTCCTCTCACAATAGTTCCACAACCCGTTATTCGCAGACGGAAATCGTCACATGAAGTTAAAGTAACTAAATTTGATCCAAACCTGGTGTCCTCTTCCCCAAAAAGCAATCGATTTGCTGATTAGACCTTTTAATAGTCCTTGAACCCCGACCCCTTCTCCTACTCACTGTAATGGCAATCTCTGAGCGAGCAGAAATACAAAATTAATTTAACAGTTTATTCTCAAGCACTTGCAATCATTAAAATTATCGTATAAAGTGGTAATTAAAAATTGCTGTGCCAATAGATGTCATTTTTAACCTCACTTGCACACAATAGCTCAAGTGTGCTGTGAATTCGCTGCTCAGCTGTATCATTCCTGGGTCCATGTGCTCTGCTTACACGTAGCGGACCTGTTAACGTTAATTAATTCAGTTTAATGCAGTGATGAACTGTCACTCAGTTTATAAACTGGCGCTAAACTGTTTTGATTAATGGAGCCAAAGAGCACTTATTTCGTTACCTTTTATACTTTTGTTATTGATTATTTTTCAATCAGGTGTACTTCCATTTAGATCACTGTTTGTTGACAGTTTATCGTTCCATTTTCTACTAAATACACGTTGTTATAATTAAGTTATAGTTTACTTTAACGACTTCATTGTGTATTGCATTTGTTTTCTTCTTTTACACACTTATTGCAATGTTAACATTTGACAATGACTTATGATTTTACTTAGATTCGCCCGTCTAGATTTGCTCTTTTACAATTGCCCATCCAGAATCACCCTTTTTATCACACCCTCCTCCAGGTCATTCAGTCATGCTACTTTCACTGTGTATCTCTATTTTATGTCCTATCTACTCTTCTTTGTTGTATGACTCAATCATTAGTAATGTCCATCGCCGCGAAGCTGTTCAACCGGCTCCTGCTTACCCCGTTGCAGCCCGTGCTGGATCCCTACCTGCGGACCGAGCAGAACGGGTTCCGGCCAAGACGCGGCACTGTTACGCAGATCCTGGCCCTTCGGTGAGTCATCGAGCAGGCGCGCACTCGGCGGTATCCGGACTGCCTGCTGGCCGATGCTGGCGCCCCCGACCAGGCCGGTGGACCGGCCTTTCTCCGCTCCCGTGCTCTGGGGCGCGACCTGTGATGCCCAACCTCGACCCTGGGGCGTAACTTGTTGTTGTTGTCAGTCATTAGTCGCCAAGATTTCGCGCCATCTTGACATTTAGTGTTTAACAATGCCAATATGACAATGTCGATATGTAAACTGTAGCATACTTGATCCCTGATAAACCGTTTTGCATTCAACGCAACACTGATTTTTAGTATCTGTAAAATCGGTTCTTAAACTTCTTCCAATATTTTGTATCTGGAAATTTTCTATTTCTCATTCTATTCTATTACGTTCTATTCCATTGTATTCTAAGACATTCTATTTTCTATTTTTGCGGCAGGGGCGGCAGCTGCAGCACTAAAGTTAGCAGGTTCCATCTGGAAAAGAAATCGGACGTGTGAGTGGAAAAGGACCATTTCTTCGGGCCATCTTTAAAATATAATGATGAATTGCGACCTTACAACATTATGCTAGTGTATGTCCCTAAACTATAGTGCACATGTTTCGCTCATACTACTTTTAGTATCCTACTAGAGATCCTACTATCTACTATCTAACTACTACTAACTACTAACTAACTACTTTCCGGATATACGAGTTGTACAAAAAATGATGAATTAATAAAGATATACTACGCTCTAAAAGCAAAATGTTATTAGCTGCTAAGGGCCATTCAGTCATTTATAAAAATAGACTATTTTATACCAGTTTTGTTACCATTTTCTTCAGTTTAAATTAAAGCTTGTAAGTGGAAATTTGTCTATATACAATGAGGCCTGTGGCGCAAAAATGAGTGGCTGCGGAGCTAAAAATGAGTGGCTGCGGAGCTAAAAATGAGTACCTGTGGCGCTAAAATGAGTGCCTGCGGCGCTAAAATGAGTACCTGCGGCGCTGAAATGAGTGCTGACAACACGGATTCTGATAGTAATGTACGTGTAGGAATTTCGTCGTGTACATTTACATGTAGTAGAAATCTTGGCTTTGTCACCCACCATAAAATCCATGGCGACGAGCCTGAGTGCATAACTACAACACCGAGTTGCTTTAAATATGCATTTACGCGGCTATCATGTGCCAGCAGGGGCGCATCCAGAGGCTACAGGATGTTGCATGGGGCTCAGTAAAAATCGAGTTTCTTTTCTTAATTGTTGTAAAAGCAGAGAGCAGAGAAGTAGAAAGATCAAGGGATCTTTGAGTTGTGGGGTAAGTTTTGGAGATATATGGCACATGGCACCTTTTTCGAGATGCAAGATAGACTGCATGGTCTGGTCAGCTATCAATTTATAAGGCATGAGAGTGGAACTGATGTGCAGGTATACCCAGCTTTTGCTAATGTTTTGCCAATTTCTTAATCTCAAGCTCAAATTCTTATTCCTGATTCCTCACGTTGGGGTAAATATGAGATCAGAGTGCAGGCGAGGGGATAGAAAAGAATACATATAACATATCAGATACATCAAGTACATATTGAAAGATGAGAGAGAGATCGAGAGAAGATGACACGAGAGAAGAGTGCGTGCTATATAGTAAAGGAGAAATGAGAATTGAGAGCAGAGAAGTAGAAAGATCAAGAGATCTTTGAGTTATGGGGTAAGTTTTGGAGATATGTGGCACATGGCACCTTTTTCGAGATGCAAGATAGACTGCATGGTCTGGTCAGCTATCAATTTATAAGGCATGAGAGTGGAACTGATGTGCAGGTATACCCAGCTTTTGCTAATGTTTTGCCAATTTCTTAATCTCAAGCTCAAATTCTTATTCCTGATTCCTCACGTTGGGGTAAATATGAGATCAGAGTGCAGGCGAGGGGATAGAAAAGAATACATATAACATATCAGATACATCAAGTACATATTGAAAGATGAGAGAGAGATCGAGAGAAGATGACACGAGAGAAGAGTGCGTGCTATATAGTAAAGGAGAAATGAGAATTGAGAGCAGAGAAGTAGAAAGATCAAGAGATCTTTGAGTTATGGGGTAAGTTTTGGAGATATATGGCACATGGCACCTTTTTCGAGATGCAAGATAGACTGCATGGTCTGGTCAGCTATCAATTTATAAGGCATGAGAGTGGAACTGATGTGCAGGTATACCCAGCTTTTGCTAATGTTTTGCCAATTTCTTAATCTCAAGCTCAAATTCTTATTCCTGATTCCTCACGTTGGGGTAAATATGAGATCAGAGTGCAGGCGAGGGGATAGAAAAGAATACATATAACATATCAGATACATCAAGTACATATTGAAAGATGAGAGAGAGATCGAGAGAAGATGACACGAGAGAAGAGTGCGTGCTATATAGTAAAGGAGAAATGAGAATTGAGAGCAGAGAAGTAGAAAGATCAAGAGATCTTTGAGTTATGGGGTAAGTTTTGGAGATATGTGGCACATGGCACCTTTTTCGAGATGCAAGATAGACTGCATGGTCTGGTCAGCTATCAATTTATAAGGCATGAGAGTGGAACTGATGTGCAGGTATACCCAGCTTTTGCTAATGTTTTGCCAATTTCTTAATCTCAAGCTCAAATTCTTATTCCTGATTCCTCACGTTGGGGTAAATATGAGATCAGAGTGCAGGCGAGGGGATAGAAAAGAATACATATAACATATCAGATACATCAAGTACATATTGAAAGATGAGAGAGAGATCGAGAGAAGATGACACGAGAGAAGAGTGCGTGCTATATAGTAAAGGAGAAATGAGAATTGAGAGCAGAGAAGTAGAAAGATCAAGAGATCTTTGAGTTATGGGGTAAGTTTTGGAGATATATGGCACATGGCACCTTTTTCGAGATGCAAGATAGACTGCATGGTCTGGTCAGCTATCAATTTATAAGGCATGAGAGTGGAACTGATGTGCAGGTATACCCAGCTTTTGCTAATGTTTTGCCAATTTCTTAATCTCAAGCTCAAATTCTTATTCCTGATTCCTCACGTTGGGGTAAATATGAGATCAGAGTGCAGGCGAGGGGATAGAAAAGAATACATATAACATATCAGATACATCAAGTACATATTGAAAGATGAGAGAGAGATCGAGAGAAGATGACACGAGAGAAGAGTGCGTGCTATATAGTAAAGGAGAAATGAGAATTGAGAGCAGAGAAGTAGAAAGATCAAGAGATCTTTGAGTTGTGGGGTAAGTTTTGGAGATATATGGCACATGGCACCTTTTTCGAGATGCAAGATAGACTGCATGGTCTGGTCAGCTATCAATTTATAAGGCATGAGAGTGGAACTGATGTGCAGGTATACCCAGCTTTTGCTAATGTTTTGCCAATTTCTTAATCTCAAGCTCAAATTCTTATTCCTGATTCCTCACGTTGGGGTAAATATGAGATCAGAGTGCAGGCGAGGGGATAGAAAAGAATACATATAACATATCAGATACATCAAGTACATATTGAAAGATGAGAGAGAGATCGAGAGAAGATGACACGAGAGAAGAGTGCGTGCTATATAGTAAAGGAGAAATGAGAATTGAGAGCAGAGAAGTAGAAAGATCAAGAGATCTTTGAGTTATGGGGTAAGTTTTGGAGATATATGGCACATGGCACCTTTTTCGAGATGCAAGATAGACTGCATGGTCTGGTCAGCTATCAATTTATAAGGCATGAGAGTGGAACTGATGTGCAGGTATACCCAGCTTTTGCTAATGTTTTGCCAATTTCTTAATCTCAAGCTCAAATTCTTATTCCTGATTCCTCACGTTGGGGTAAATATGAGATCAGAGTGCAGGCGAGGGGATAGAAAAGAATACATATAACATATCAGATACATCAAGTACATATTGAAAGATGAGAGAGAGATCGAGAGAAGATGACACGAGAGAAGAGTGCGTGCTATATAGTAAAGGAGAAATGAGAATTGAGAGCAGAGAAGTAGAAAGATCAAGAGATCTTTGAGTTATGGGGTAAGTTTTGGAGATATATGGCACATGCCCTTTTTCGAGATGCAAGATAGACTGCATGGTCTGGTCAGCTATCAATTTATAAGGCATGAGAGTGGAGTGATGCAGGTATACCCAGCTTTTGCTAATGTTTTGCCAATTTCTTAATCTCAAGCTCAAATTCTTATTCCTGATTCCTCACGTTGGGTAAATATGAGAATCAGAGTGCAGGCGAGGGGATAGAAAAGAATACATATAACATATCAGATACATCAAGTACATATTGAAAGATGAGAGAGAGATCGAGAGAAGATGACA
>NIVC01001431.1:0-81288 GCA_002269645.1 Macrostomum lignano | reverse complement strand
TCATCTATCTGCTGCTGGCCATGCAGCAGACAAGATTTCGCGCCATCTTGAATTTGGTTAACAATGCCAATATGACAATGCCGATATGTAAGCTGTAGCATACTTGATCCTGATAAACCGTTTTGCATTCAACGCAACACTGTTTTTTAGTATCTGTAAAATGGGTTCTTAAACGTCTTCCAATATTTTGTATCTGGAAATTTTCTTTTTCTCATTCTATTCTATTCTAAGACATTCTATTTTCTATTTTTGGGGCGGATGCCGCCCTCCTTGCAGGAAAGCAATTTCCATCTGGAAAAGAAATCGGACGTGTGAGTGGAAAAGGACCATTTCTTCGGGCCATCTTTAAAATATAATGATGAATTGCGACCTTACAACATTATGCTAGTGTATGTCCCTAAACTATAGTGCACATGTTTCGCTCATACTACTTTTAGTATCCTACTAGAGATCCTACTATCTACTATCTAACTACTACTAACTACTAACTACTTTCCGGATATACGAGTTGTACAAAAAATGATGAATTAATAAAGATATACTACGCTCTAAAAGCAAAATGTTATTAGCTGCTAAGGGCCATTCAGTCATTATAAAAATAGACTATTTTATACCAGTTTTTGTTACCATTTTCTTCAGTTTAAATTAAAGCTTGTAAGTGGAAATTTGTCTATATACAATGAGGCCTGTGCGCAAAAAATGAGTGGCTGCGGAGCTAAAAATGAGGGCTGCGGAGCTAAAAATGAGTACCTGTGGCGCTAAAATGAGTGCCTGCGGCGCTAAAATGAGTACCTGCGGCGCTGAAATGAGTGCTGACAACACGGATTCTGATAGTAATGTACGTGTAGGAATTTCGTCGTGTACATTTACATGTAGTAGAAATCTTGGCTTGTCAC
Organism: Macrostomum lignano; assembly: GCA_002269645.1. Classification (NCBI taxonomy): domain Eukaryota; kingdom Metazoa; phylum Platyhelminthes; family Macrostomidae; genus Macrostomum; species Macrostomum lignano. The sequence goes on along the minus strand of NIVC01001431.1, from coordinate 80,392 downwards.
CCACCATAAAATCCATGGCGACGAGCCTGAGTGCATAACTACAACACCGAGTTGCTTTAAATATGCATTTACGCGGCTATCATGTGCCAGCAGGGGCGCATCCAGAGGCTACAGGATGTTGCATGGGGCTCAGTAAAAATCGAGTTTCTTTTCTTAATTGTTGTAAAAGCAGAGAGCAGAGAAGTAGAAAGATCAAGAGATCTTTGAGTTATGGGGTAAGTTTTGGAGATATATGGCACATGGCACCTTTTTCGAGATGCAAGATAGACTGCATGGTCTGGTCAGCTATCAATTTATAAGGCATGAGAGTGGAACTGATGTGCAGGTATACCCAGCTTTTGCTAATGTTTTGCCAATTTCTTAATCTCAAGCTCAAATTCTTATTCCTGATTCCTCACGTTGGGGTAAATATGAGATCAGAGTGCAGGCGAGGGGATAGAAAAGAATACATATAACATATCAGATACATCAAGTACATATTGAAAGATGAGAGAGAGATCGAGAGAAGATGACACGAGAGAAGAGTGCGTGCTATATAGTAAAGGAGAAATGAGAATTGAGAGCAGAGAAGTAGAAAGATCAAGAGATCTTTGAGTTATGGGGTAAGTTTTGGAGATATATGGCACATGGCACCTTTTTCGAGATGCAAGATAGACTGCATGGTCTGGTCAGCTATCAATTTATAAGGCATGAGAGTGGAACTGATGTGCAGGTATACCCAGCTTTTGCTAATGTTTTGCCAATTTCTTAATCTCAAGCTCAAATTCTTATTCCTGATTCCTCACGTTGGGGTAAATATGAGATCAGAGTGCAGGCGAGGGGATAGAAAAGAATACATATAACATATCAGATACATCAAGTACATATTGAAAGATGAGAGAGAGATCGAGAGAAGATGACACGAGAGAAGAGTGCGTGCTATATAGTAAAGGAGAAATGAGAATTGAGAGCAGAGAAGTAGAAAGATCAAGAGATCTTTGAGTTATGGGGTAAGTTTTGGAGATATATGGCACATGGCACCTTTTTCGAGATGCAAGATAGACTGCATGGTCTGGTCAGCTATCAATTTATAAGGCATGAGAGTGGAACTGATGTGCAGGTATACCCAGCTTTTGCTAATGTTTTGCCAATTTCTTAATCTCAAGCTCAAATTCTTATTCCTGAATAAAAAAATTCTTAAATTCTCAAATTCTTATTTCAGGAATAAGTAGCTGCGTTCTCATTGGAGTTTGAGTTTGGCGGAGCTGCGCGTCCAATGAGAACGCAGCTACTTGAAAGCTACTCGAAGAAGTGTAGGGCAAATGGCAGCTCTCCTTTCCTCTCCTCTCCAAGTTTTAGGGATATATGGCACATGGCACCTTTTGCGTTCTTCTTCTCTTCGTTTTACTTCTCTGTTCTCATTTTCATTTCATTCTCTCTTCTCTCGTGTCATCTTCTCTCGATCTCTCTCTCATCTTTCAATATGTACTTGATGTATCTGATATGTTATATGTATTCTTTTCTATCCCCTCGCCTGCACTCTGATCTCATATTTACCCCAACGTGAGGAATCAGGAATAAGAATTTGAGCTTGAGATTAAGAAATTGGCAAAACATTAGCAAAAGCTGGGTATACCTGCACATCAGTTCCACTCTCATGCCTTATAAATTGATAGCTGACCAGACCATGCAGTCTATCTTGCATCTCGAAAAAGGTGCCATGTGCCATATATCTCCAAAACTTACCCCATAACTCAAAGATCTCTTGATCTTTCTACTTCTCTGCTCTCAATTCTCATTTCTCCTTTACTATATAGCACGCACTCTTCTCTCGTGTCATCTTCTCTCGATCTCTCTCTCATCTTTCAATATGTACTTGATGTATCTGATATGTTATATGTATTCTTTTCTATCCCCTCGCCTGCACTCTGATCTCATATTTACCCCAACGTGAGGAATCAGGAATAAGAATTTGAGCTTGAGATTAAGAAATTGGCAAAACATTAGCAAAAGCTGGGTATACCTGCACATCAGTTCCACTCTCATGCCTTATAAATTGATAGCTGACCAGACCATGCAGTCTATCTTGCATCTCGAAAAAGGTGCCATGTGCCATATATCTCCAAAACTTACCCCATAACTCAAAGATCTCTTGATCTTTCTACTTCTCTGCTCTCAATTCTCATTTCTCCTTTACTATATAGCACGCACTCTTCTCTCGTGTCATCTTCTCTCGATCTCTCTCTCATCTTTCAATATGTACTTGATGTATCTGATATGTTATATGTATTCTTTTCTATCCCCTCGCCTGCACTCTGATCTCATATTTACCCCAACGTGAGGAATCAGGAATAAGAATTTGAGCTTGAGATTAAGAAATTGGCAAAACATTAGCAAAAGCTGGGTATACCTGCACATCAGTTCCACTCTCATGCCTTATAAATTGATAGCTGACCAGACCATGCAGTCTATCTTGCATCTCGAAAAAGGTGCCATGTGCCATATATCTCCAAAACTTACCCCATAACTCAAAGATCTCTTGATCTTTCTACTTCTCTGCTCTCAATTCTCATTTCTCCTTTACTATATAGCACGCACTCTTCTCTCGTGTCATCTTCTCTCGATCTCTCTCTCATCTTTCAATATGTACTTGATGTATCTGATATGTTATATGTATTCTTTTCTATCCCCTCGCCTGCACTCTGATCTCATATTTACCCCAACGTGAGGAATCAGGAATAAGAATTTGAGCTTGAGATTAAGAAATTGGCAAAACATTAGCAAAAGCTGGGTATACCTGCACATCAGTTCCACTCTCATGCCTTATAAATTGATAGCTGACCAGACCATGCAGTCTATCTTGCATCTCGAAAAAGGTGCCATGTGCCATATATCTCCAAAACTTACCCCATAACTCAAAGATCTCTTGATCTTTCTACTTCTCTGCTCTCAATTCTCATTTCTCCTTTACTATATAGCACGCACTCTTCTCTCGTGTCATCTTCTCTCGATCTCTCTCTCATCTTTCAATATGTACTTGATGTATCTGATATGTTATATGTATTCTTTTCTATCCCCTCGCCTGCACTCTGATCTCATATTTACCCCAACGTGAGGAATCAGGAATAAGAATTTGAGCTTGAGATTAAGAAATTGGCAAAACATTAGCAAAAGCTGGGTATACCTGCACATCAGTTCCACTCTCATGCCTTATAAATTGATAGCTGACCAGACCATGCAGTCTATCTTGCATCTCGAAAAAGGTGCCATGTGCCATATATCTCCAAAACTTACCCCACAACTCAAAGATCTCTTGATCTTTCTACTTCTCTGCTCTCAATTCTCATTTCTCCTTTACTATATAGCACGCACTCTTCTCTCGTGTCATCTTCTCTCGATCTCTCTCTCATCTTTCAATATGTACTTGATGTATCTGATATGTTATATGTATTCTTTTCTATCCCCTCGCCTGCACTCTGATCTCATATTTACCCCAACGTGAGGAATCAGGAATAAGAATTTGAGCTTGAGATTAAGAAATTGGCAAAACATTAGCAAAAGCTGGGTATACCTGCACATCAGTTCCACTCTCATGCCTTATAAATTGATAGCTGACCAGACCATGCAGTCTATCTTGCATCTCGAAAAAGGTGCCATGTGCCATATATCTCCAAAACTTACCCCATAACTCAAAGATCTCTTGATCTTTCTACTTCTCTGCTCTCAATTCTCATTTCTCCTTTACTATATAGCACGCACTCTTCTCTCGTGTCATCTTCTCTCGATCTCTCTCTCATCTTTCAATATGTACTTGATGTATCTGATATGTTATATGTATTCTTTTCTATCCCCTCGCCTGCACTCTGATCTCATATTTACCCCAACGTGAGGAATCAGGAATAAGAATTTGAGCTTGAGATTAAGAAATTGGCAAAACATTAGCAAAAGCTGGGTATACCTGCACATCAGTTCCACTCTCATGCCTTATAAATTGATAGCTGACCAGACCATGCAGTCTATCTTGCATCTCGAAAAAGGTGCCATGTGCCACATATCTCCAAAACTTACCCCATAACTCAAAGATCTCTTGATCTTTCTACTTCTCTGCTCTCAATTCTCATTTCTCCTTTACTATATAGCACGCACTCTTCTCTCGTGTCATCTTCTCTCGATCTCTCTCTCATCTTTCAATATGTACTTGATGTATCTGATATGTTATATGTATTCTTTTCTATCCCCTCGCCTGCACTCTGATCTCATATTTACCCCAACGTGAGGAATCAGGAATAAGAATTTGAGCTTGAGATTAAGAAATTGGCAAAACATTAGCAAAAGCTGGGTATACCTGCACATCAGTTCCACTCTCATGCCTTATAAATTGATAGCTGACCAGACCATGCAGTCTATCTTGCATCTCGAAAAAGGTGCCATGTGCCATATATCTCCAAAACTTACCCCATAACTCAAAGATCTCTTGATCTTTCTACTTCTCTGCTCTCAATTCTCATTTCTCCTTTACTATATAGCACGCACTCTTCTCTCGTGTCATCTTCTCTCGATCTCTCTCTCATCTTTCAATATGTACTTGATGTATCTGATATGTTATATGTATTCTTTTCTATCCCCTCGCCTGCACTCTGATCTCATATTTACCCCAACGTGAGGAATCAGGAATAAGAATTTGAGCTTGAGATTAAGAAATTGGCAAAACATTAGCAAAAGCTGGGTATACCTGCACATCAGTTCCACTCTCATGCCTTATAAATTGATAGCTGACCAGACCATGCAGTCTATCTTGCATCTCGAAAAAGGTGCCATGTGCCACATATCTCCAAAACTTACCCCATAACTCAAAGATCTCTTGATCTTTCTACTTCTCTGCTCTCAATTCTCATTTCTCCTTTACTATATAGCACGCACTCTTCTCTCGTGTCATCTTCTCTCGATCTCTCTCTCATCTTTCAATATGTACTTGATGTATCTGATATGTTATATGTATTCTTTTCTATCCCCTCGCCTGCACTCTGATCTCATATTTACCCCAACGTGAGGAATCAGGAATAAGAATTTGAGCTTGAGATTAAGAAATTGGCAAAACATTAGCAAAAGCTGGGTATACCTGCACATCAGTTCCACTCTCATGCCTTATAAATTGATAGCTGACCAGACCATGCAGTCTATCTTGCATCTCGAAAAAGGTGCCATGTGCCATATATCTCCAAAACTTACCCCACAACTCAAAGATCCCTTGATCTTTCTACTTCTCTGCTCTCTGCTTTTACAACAATTAAGAAAAGAAACTCGATTTTTACTGAGCCCCATGCAACATCCTGTAGCCTCTGGATGCGCCCCTGCTGGCACATGATAGCCGCGTAAATGCATATTTAAAGCAACTCGGTGTTGTAGTTATGCACTCAGGCTCGTCGCCATGGATTTTATGGTGGGTGACAAAGCCAAGATTTCTACTACATGTAAATGTACACGACGAAATTCCTACACGTACATTACTATCAGAATCCGTGTTGTCAGCACTCATTTCAGCGCCGCAGGTACTCATTTTAGCGCCGCAGGCACTCATTTTAGCGCCACAGGTACTCATTTTTAGCTCCGCAGCCACTCATTTTTAGCTCCGCAGCCACTCATTTTTGCGCCACAGGCCTCATTGTATATAGACAAATTTCCACTTACAAGCTTTAATTTAAACTGAAGAAAATGGTAACAAAACTGGTATAAAATAGTCTATTTTTATAAATGACTGAATGGCCCTTAGCAGCTAATAACATTTTGCTTTTAGAGCGTAGTATATCTTTATTAATTCATCATTTTTTGTACAACTCGTATATCCGGAAAGTAGTTAGTTAGTAGTTAGTAGTAGTTAGATAGTAGATAGTAGGATCTCTAGTAGGATACTAAAAGTAGTATGAGCGAAACATGTGCACTATAGTTTAGGGACATACACTAGCATAATGTTGTAAGGTCGCAATTCATCATTATATTTTAAAGATGGCCCGAAGAAATGGTCCTTTTCCACTCACACGTCCGATTTCTTTTCCAGATGGAACCTGCTAACTTTAGTGCTGCAGCTGCCGCCCCTGCCGCAAAAATAGAAAATAGAATGTCTTAGAATACAATGGAATAGAACGTAATAGAATAGAATGAGAAATAGAAAATTTCCAGATACAAAATATTGGAAGAAGTTTAAGAACCGATTTTACAGATACTAAAAATCAGTGTTGCGTTGAATGCAAAACGGTTTATCAGGGATCAAGTATGCTACAGTTTACATATCGACATTGTCATATTGGCATTGTTAAACACTAAATGTCAAGATGGCGCGAAATCTTGGCGACTAATGACTGACAACAACAACAAGTTACGCCCCAGGGTCGAGGTTGGGCATCACAGGTCGCGCCCCAGAGCACGGGAGCGGAGAAAGGCCGGTCCACCGGCCTGGTCGGGGGCGCCAGCATCGGCCAGCAGGCAGTCCGGATACCGCCGAGTGCGCGCCTGCTCGATGACTCACCGAAGGGCCAGGATCTGCGTAACAGTGCCGCGTCTTGGCCGGAACCCGTTCTGCTCGGTCCGCAGGTAGGGATCCAGCACGGGCTGCAACGGGGTAAGCAGGAGCCGGTTGAACAGCTTCGCGGCGATGGACATTACTAATGATTGAGTCATACAACAAAGAAGAGTAGATAGGACATAAAATAGAGATACACAGTGAAAGTAGCATGACTGAATGACCTGGAGGAGGGTGTGATAAAAAGGGTGATTCTGGATGGGCAATTGTAAAAGAGCAAATCTAGACGGGCGAATCTAAGTAAAATCATAAGTCATTGTCAAATGTTAACATTGCAATAAGTGTGTAAAAGAAGAAAACAAATGCAATACACAATGAAGTCGTTAAAGTAAACTATAACTTAATTATAACAACGTGTATTTAGTAGAAAATGGAACGATAAACTGTCAACAAACAGTGATCTAAATGGAAGTACACCTGATTGAAAAATAATCAATAACAAAAGTATAAAAGGTAACGAAATAAGTGCTCTTTGGCTCCATTAATCAAAACAGTTTAGCGCCAGTTTATAAACTGAGTGACAGTTCATCACTGCATTAAACTGAATTAATTAACGTTAACAGGTCCGCTACGTGTAAGCAGAGCACATGGACCCAGGAATGATACAGCTGAGCAGCGAATTCACAGCACACTTGAGCTATTGTGTGCAAGTGAGGTTAAAAATGACATCTATTGGCACAGCAATTTTTAATTACCACTTTATACGATAATTTTAATGATTGCAAGTGCTTGAGAATAAACTGTTAAATTAATTTTGTATTTCTGCTCGCTCAGAGATTGCCATTACAGTGAGTAGGAGAAGGGGTCGGGGTTCAAGGACTATTAAAAGGTCTAATCAGCAAATCGATTGCTTTTTGGGGAAGAGGACACCAGGTTTGGATCAAATTTAGTTACTTTAACTTCATGTGACGATTTCCGTCTGCGAATAACGGGTTGTGGAACTATTGTGAGAGGAACAATTGCTTTAGGCTTGAGAGGAATAGGAACTGGGCCGATTGCAGCGGGGAATTTTTTTCCTGGAGATTTTTTTAAATTTCCTAGTGAGCATCTAGGAATACAATTGGCAATTTCTTTTGTTGATGTAGCACAAGGCAGTCTTGGTGCACCACAGTTGCACCCAGAAAATGTGCAATGCCGATCAGATTGCTTAGGACTAGATGCCGCAGTAGAAGTTGAGGCTGCAACAGGTTGTGAAGCTGCACGGAGTGGAGCAACGTTGTCTGTCTCGCTTATTTCGTAATTATAAACCAGATGTTGAATGTCCAGGACTACTTGATCGAATGGAGCATAGTGGATGGGCACTTCTTTTACAACTGCCAAGTCGCGAAGCTCTGCCAGACGTACGGAAGCTTGTTTTCTCATTCGCTTAGTAGCAGCCCGACCTGCCAGGTCTTTTCTACGACTTGGAGTTTGAAATTCGGAAGCATGGTTGTTTCGAAAGTGCATTCTAGGGCAAGAAATCATATCCTGGCAGAGAGGGCAGAGAGCCACAGACTTGGCCTTCGAATTGGCTTTAGACAGATCAATCATGGCCTGAATCTGCTCATCAGTTGTGGTAGGGTGAAACTTTTCCCGATGTCGCCACAATTGGTACGTTCTACCAGTCCATGAGCACAAAAAGCAACAGATTTTTGCGTGTTTATTAGGCATGGCTAAAACAGTTGTTGAATAATTGGATTGGTGTTTTAGAAGACTTAATTTCAATGCGTCGAGTGGCTAGCTGAAATAAGTATAGCATTGTTTTTTTAGTAACTGAAGAAAGTCAGTAGCAAAAGTTACATCTAGTTAAAGCTGATTGAATTATGGGGACAGGGTTGCACTGTATAATATTAGTAAGTATAACTAAATAACCATAGGGTACCATTATACAAAAAGAGATTAGTATGACTGAATGGCCTGGAGAAAAGATAACAGCACTCCTGGCTGAGGGGTCCGTATCAAGTATGACATCAAGACTGATCAAGTATTCGATGCTGACTTCTTATAGATAGCGCAAAGTTTAGGCCTACAGCTAGGGTCTTAAGTCGATTCTAAGGTGTCGATTCTATGGATTTGAGAATGGCAATCGGGATCGAAAACTGAGTCCTAACTAATATTGACGACTTAAAAATGAGAAAAAGCAACCAACATATCGTTTAATAACACCATAACGGGCGAAAATGTCAACTTAACGGCAGTTTAATTTTCATGCAATGAAGTGTAGTATAAAAGGTAACGAAATAAATAAGTGCTCTTTGGCTCCGTTAATCAAAACAATTTAGCGCCAGTTTATAAACTGAGTGACAGTTCATCACTGCATTAAACTGAATTAATTAACGTTAACAGGTCCGCTACGTGTAAGCAGAGCACATGGACCCAGGAATGATACAGCTGAGCAGCGAATTCACAGCACACTTGAGCTATTGTGTGCAAGTGAGGTTAAAAATGACATCTATTGGCACAGCAATTTTTGAATAATTTTATTGCAAGTGCTTTGGAAACAGCCGACACAATAAATCACTGTGTAATTGAAGTGTTCAGCTAACTAAAAAATTTAAACTTGCTCAAAAAGTATCTTCTGAATCATCCGATTCAGACGCTGAAGACTCAGTCGCCGACTCAGTTGGCGAGTCGTTGCTAATAGGAGGAACATTTTCAATGCTTTGTTCTGCGCCGCCCAAAATGAGTCGAAAATATTCTGCCCTTGCTGGAACGTCAAGATTTACAACTCTTTCTAAAATTGATCGAAATAGTTTTCGAAACTGAGCCGCCAAACCAGCCTGATTATCTAGACTCTTGCAAACCATGTCCATTTTTACAATAAAGTCATACCATTCCTCAGATACGATATGCAGTTCCTCATTCACTCTGTCGTACTTATGATAGAGATCGATTGCACGCCGACGGAAACGGACAGAAGTAGCTGATTCAGATAAACCATCGTACTTTGAACTATTTGGCTTCCGATACTGATCAAAAGAACCCCGGGTCTCTTCCGGCAGACGATTAATATCAGCTTTCATTTCTGAAGTCAAACCTTGTACACGGCGCAAGCAAGCTCTGTTATGACCTTGGCCCATATTTAGTCCAGACTGTCGCAGCCAATGTTCTCTGAGAACTGCAAGCGAACGAATATTAGATAGAAGGTCGTTTTCAGAGTTTTCTACTGCGCCTATAAGAGAGTTCTGATGCCACTGACGGCCGAGATTCCGAATTTGAACCTCCGAAAGTACTAAGCTTCCGTCTAAAATTCCGGAAGCTTGCTGTATTCGTGCATCATCAAGAAGTGAGTTCATTTCCGAAGACATGTTTTTTATCGTACTGTCCAAAAGTCTGAGACGTTGCTGGAACCACTGGGGTGTGTTAAACAATTGATTCGCATTGAAATGAAACAGAATTTGAGACATACAGGTGCTCCTACGATCAGGTCGCATGTACTTTAGTGAATGCCCATATGGGCGAAGTTGTGCCCAAGCTCTCTCTGTGTTCTCGCCATCACACAAGCCCGCTCCAGGAGTGACACGCACAGAGAACCTTCTTTGGCAGCTTGGTTTGTGGCCAAGTGCGTGGAATGCATTGATGGCACATGAAGAGGCCTGTACGTTAGCACCAGATTTAGTAACTGCGGATTGTACGCGAGCTGAAACGCGGCAGCCTGCAGTGAGATGTGAGAAAAATGTATGTACTTTATTTTGATCCCGCTAAATTATACGGACATAGTATGCAAAAGATGCACTTACCAACGTCATAGATAAGAAGCAATTTCTTCGATACAGACGTGTCTCTTAGAAAATGCTCAAGGCACTGTTCTATGTAGCAGAACCGCTCTCCTGTCGTAGTAATGTTACAACCATTCAATAGACGATTGTGCCGGCAAAAAAGTCCAAAAAAGCCATACACATCATGTCTACCAGCACCTCGGGATGGTGGCTCGAGCGCCCCAGCTTTCCAACTTGGACAGTTTTGTTCTTCTAAGCGATTTTTTGGCGCGTCTGCTTTGACATCTACATTCACTAATGGAACAGGAAGCGGACGACCATCTGACGGAGTTAGAGCTTGCCTGAATCCCATTGAAGAAAATCTTTGCCAGCCGAAAAGCGCATCAGCACAAACAACAGTCTGGCGATCATTATGCTGATCGGGACACAAGAGACACGACTTGGGCCATTTTGCTGAGCGGATCTGTAATTGTCTAAATTTTAGCAGAACACAGTGGCGTTGCAGACGTTGATACAAACTTGATGCTAATTTATCTCTGCAGATTCCTTGGCCAACAGTAGCACCTAAAAACAGGGCTTTGATTGCCCTGTGAGCCGGTAGTCGACCTACAGTAGTCAAATTGTCGAGAAGTGTTAATAAACTTATGGCGAAATAGGCTGTGCAGTCTGTGGCGGTTGCGGTTGCATCATAAGACGGGAAGTAACCCATTGAGAGAAGCGCATCCACTTTGTCACATGAACTACACGTAAACATCTGAGCTTGAACGATTCCCGACAAATCGATTAGCTCAACAGTTGATGCAGCCGACAATTCGCGAGCCTCTCTGCTTGCCACACAACAGAAAAGTGCAGCAACCATGGGCACGTGCACTGGATCTGCAAACATAAGCGTCTCAGAATTCCACTGTTCAAATTTGTGTGGTGCAAAATCACCATGTGTGATTTCTTTACAGTCTTCACAGAAATCCAGCCTACAAGTGACACACCGATAAATTCCAGGCGCATCACTGCAACGAATGCATGAACCCAAGTTGAAATAATTTTCATACGCATTGCTGTGAAGATCCGAAAACATGGAATGATCCTCCCACTCAGTTTCTTCAGGCGGATTTGAAGGTTCAGTAGAATTTTCAGGCGGCATTTCGGCTGCATTATCAGGCATTTCAGGAAAAAAATAATTCCCTACCGACTGATCCTGATGAGAACCATAAGCAGAGCTTGAGCTAGGACGACGGGTGGCACCAAAACCAGAAGATTTCTGGAGCTTTCTTGGACGTCCTCGACGGCTTGTCCGCAATACAGCTTCGACATCACTATCAGAATCTGTATTAGAAAACAATGTTCTGCGGCGAGACATGACCTGAAATGTTTTAATGCAAATTGTAATTCAAGAGTATGTATGTATGTATGTATGACTTCAATATTATACTATTAGACGTATTTATTCATACAGATTCATACATATCTGAACACACATTTGTCCAAAAATGACACTTTGGATTTGTATGATATAATGAATAAACACTGATGTAAATCATTGTTATAAATTACTTTTGTACCTACCAAAACCAATACGTAGTAACTTTAAGCTTATTATGTATGCATTACTATTCTGATATATTTGTCTACTTTATAGCATATAAAAATGTGTGAGTGCAATGTATGTGAAAAAAGATTCAGTATTAATTATTATATTTTTATATATTTATATTTTATCTATTCTTTAATCCTTTCTCTTACCTTTCCTTTCTCTTATTGCCTATTCATTCTTCTTTCTACTCTTATCTGCCCCTCAGCCTTTATCTGGCTCTCTCTCATATACTCTCCCAGTTGTGCTCTTAAGGGACATAGTACTCTCATAGTTGTTTCATTCTATGGCCTACTTGTTGACTGCTTTGATTGCATCATCTTTCTAGCCAATTTTTCAGTCTTGAGAAAAACTACATGTATACATTTTTAGCTCCACAGTGCCACATATCTGATATTGTGGCTAACCTAGGGCTGATGCTTTAAAGTTTGTTTAATTAGTAACTAATCATATATATAAACCTTTGCCTAAGAAAATAATACAAGTCAATGAAATAGTCTTTTTAAAAATGAATGATTATTTAAAAGGACCCTAAACTAACAAGAATACAATCCACTTTGGTAACAGCCACTTCGGTAAAGCAGATTTATGACTTTTAGCACTTTTTCTTTATGTTAATTTTTTAGTAACTATTAATTAAATTAATCATTAACTTGTTTAGTACTTTATTGCTGATTACCATTCAATTTTTTCTGATTAGGATATATTATACATGTAATTTGTTTCAACTTGAACAGATAGAATATATAACAGCGGAGACTTAGAGAGATCAATGAAAGTAATTAATGACAAATAAATTAAAGTAAATACTGAAATTTCACATTTCTAACTCAAAGTAATTCTAATTACACAATACTTTGGTAATTACAAGTTTTATAGGTTGTATCATAACATATCTTGAGTATCAAGCGCACCTGGAAATTTAAATAGATTGATCAAAACACATTAAAACAATTTTATCATTGTTGGCTAAATCATTGTCTAGGCCTAAAACATTATTTTTTGTCTCAAAAACTATTTGAAATTATTTTTTAGAGCACATTAAGATACATATTGTTATATCTCCTCCCTTGTTACCAAAATGGACTGTTACCACTAACAATACATTAAATACAAGTGCTAAAAATCCTAGGAGCTAAAGTGGCTAAAATAAAGGAGAAAGTCTCAAAAATCTTCCAAATAAAGCCAGGAGATAAAGGAGATAAAGGAAGGTGTAGGCACCCTGCATTTATCCACTTATTCTATTGAATCAAATATACTAAATATCTATACTAGGCCTATACTATTTTTGTATAGCATGTTCTCTAAGGGCTGCAGGGCAAAGCATTCAAAAAGGACAAAAAAGTGAAAAAAATTAATCATGAATATCATGGAAGAATATAGATATAGCCTATAGACTATAGTGTATAGCCTTGCAAGGCTTGCAATTGCAATTTAGCCTTGCAATTTTAACCATAAGCTTATAGTTAAAATTGCCTTGGTTGACTTGCAATAGTTTTGGGCCACTTATTCATCTTGTTAATATTAGTGATAAGTCTTGGCCAGGGGGTGCATGACCAAGATGGCCACACACCAAGATGGCCACAGTTTATTAAAATGTCTAAATAGATAATATGATGCTCATTTCCTTATTATAATTGGTCACAATTGGTCTTAAGGTATGTCTGTGAGAGCTGTGTCTTATTTGCCCTATAACTATAAGCCAAGTTTTAACATGAAGATTAAATAAAGATCAAGATCCACTATTTGCAAACTCAATATTTTAAGTTAAAAAGGCAATAAATATATGCTCGAACAATTTAAACCCACCTGCAACTTGGCTAGATACTAAATTTTCCAAAAGGGCTTTCCAGACATGAGTCCAAAAATTGAAGTAAGCAGAAGCAAGTAACTGTATAATTATCCACGAAACTAAAAATGAAGTGTCTGTATGTATGCAAGTATATCTAATAGTAAGTAAGTAAGCTTGGCTCAGGCAAGAAGCCTGTTTGGCCAGTATATGTCAGTGTATTTATTATTAATAATAATTCAATAGATAAACTAGATATGAGCGGCTAATTCGGCAATAATATAGTATTTGAAAGAGTGTTAATATTTTTTTCTACGAAACTTCAAACGATCTTTAACGATAAACCCGCCGCGGAAGCCATGCAAATTTCGCGACAGAATCCCCAAATCAGCATTTGAAGTTGCTTACTATCATTTTAAAGCTATCGCTGCTGTAGTAAGTACTTTAGTCACTTTTTGATGTATTAATTTCCATTGCCAATGAATGGGGCTCAAGAGTATACTAATAGTAGACTTGTTTTATAAACGATTAGAACATTTGTCCAAAAACGACACTTTTGATATTTTAATCCCAAATGGATAAAAATGAAAATCATTGCTACGAAAACTATGATTAATGTGCATGAAAATACAAAATAGAATAAAAAAATACTATGAGATATCTCAAATCGGCGCTGGAAAGCTCAAATTGGCGCGGAAAGCTCAAATTGGCGCCGAAAGTCAAATTTGGCGCCAGGATCACCAAATCGGCGCCAGTATCGCCAAATCAGCGCCGGAATGCTGAAATCAGCGCTAAAAAGCCCGGACCAGCGATGGAAAGCTCAAATCGGCGCTGGAAAGCTCAAATTGGCGCGGAAAGCTCAAATTGGCGCCAAAAGTCAAATTTGGCGCCAGGATCACCAAATCGGCGCCAGTATCGCCAAATCAGCGCTGGAATGCTGAAATCAGCGCTAAAAAGCCCGGACCAGCGCTGGAAAGCTCAAATCGGCGCTGGAAAGCTCAAATTGGCGCGGGAAAGCTCAAATTGGCGCCGAAAGTCAAATTTGGCGCCAGGATCACCAAATTTGGCGCCAGTATCGCCAAATCAGCGCCGGAATGCTGAAAACAGCGCTAAAAAGCCCGGACCAGCGCTGGAAAGCTCAAATTGGCGCGGAAAGCTTAAATTGGCGCCGAAAGCCAAATTTGGCGCCAGGATCACCAAATCGGCGCCAGTATCGCCAAATCAGCGCCGGAATGCTGAAAACAGCGCTAAAAAGCCCGGACCAGCGCTGGAAAGCTCAAATTGGCGCGGAAAGCTTAAATTGGCGCCGAAAGCCAAATTTGGCGCCAGGATCACCAAATCGGCGCCAGTATCGCCAAATCAGCGCCGGAATGCTGAAAACAGCGCTAAAAAGCCCGGACCAGCGCTGGAAAGCTCAAATCGGCGCTGGAAAGCTCAAATTGGCGCGGAAAGCTCAAATTGGCGCCGAAAGTCAAATTTGGCGCCAGGATCACCAAATCGGCGCCAGGATCCCTTAATCAGCGCTGGAATGCTGAAATCAGCGCTAAAAAGCCCGGACCAGCGCTGGAAAGCTCAAATCGGCGCTGGAAAGCTCAAATTGGCGCGGAAAGCTCAAATTGGCGCTGAAAGTCAAATTTGGCGCCAGGATCACCAAATCGGCGCCAGTATCGCCAAATCAGCGCCGGAATGCTGAAAACAGCGCTAAAAAGCCCGGACCAGCGATGGAAAGCTCAAATCGGCGCTGGAAAGCTCAAATTGGCGCGGAAAGCTCAAATTGGCGCCAAAAGTCAAATTTGGCGCCAGGATCACCAAATCGGCGCCAGTATCGCCAAATCAGCGCTGGAATGCTGAAAACAGCGCTAAAAAGCCCGGACCAGCGCTGGAAAGCTCAAATTGGCGCGGAAAGCTTAAATTGGCGCCGAAAGCCAAATTTGGCGCCAGGATCACCAAATCGGCGCCAGTATCGCCAAATCAGCGCCGGAATGCTGAAAACAGCGCTAAAAAGCCCGGACCAGCGCTGGAAAGCTCAAATTGGCGCGGGAAAGCTCAAATTGGCGCCGAAAGTCAAATTTGGCGCCAGGATCACCAAATTTGGCGCCAGTATCGCCAAATCAGCGCCGGAATGCTGAAAACAGCGCTAAAAAGCCCGGACCAGCGCTGGAAAGCTCAAATTGGCGCGGAAAGCTTAAATTGGCGCCGAAAGCCAAATTTGGCGCCAGGATCACCAAATCGGCGCCAGTATCGCCAAATCAGCGCCGGAATGCTGAAAACAGCGCTAAAAAGCCCGGACCAGCGCTGGAAAGCTCAAATTGGCGCGGAAAGCTTAAATTGGCGCCGAAAGCCAAATTTGGCGCCAGGATCACCAAATCGGCGCCAGTATCGCCAAATCAGCGCCGGAATGCTGAAAACAGCGCTAAAAAGCCCGGACCAGCGCTGGAAAGCTCAAATTGGCGCGGAAAGCTTAAATTGGCGCCGAAAGCCAAATTTGGCGCCAGGATCACCAAATCGGCGCCAGTATCGCCAAATCAGCGCCGGAATGCTGAAAACAGCGCTAAAAAGCCCGGACCAGCGCTGGAAAGCTCAAATTGGCGCGGAAAGCTTAAATTGGCGCCGAAAGCCAAATTTGGCGCCAGGATCACCAAATCGGCGCCAGTATCGCCAAATCAGCGCCGGAATGCTGAAAACAGCGCTAAAAAGCCCGGACCAGCGCTGGAAAGCTCAAATCGGCGCTGGAAAGCTCAAATTGGCGCGGAAAGCTCAAATTGGCGCCGAAAGTCAAATTTGGCGCCAGGATCACCAAATCGGCGCCAGTATCGCCAAATCAGCGCCGGAATGCTGAAATCAGCGCTAAAAAGCCCGGACCAGCGCTGGAAAGCTCAAATCGGCGCTGGAAAGCTCAAATTGGCGCGGAAAGCTCAAATTGGCGCCGAAAGTCAAATTTGGCGCCAGGATCACCAAATCGGCGCCAGTATCGCCAAATCAGCGCGGAATGCTGAAAACAGCGCTAAAAAGCCCGGACCAGCGCTGGAAAGCTCAAATTGGCGCGGAAAGCTTAAATTGGCGCCGAAAGCCAAATTTGGCGCCAGGATCACCAAATCGGCGCCAGTATCGCCAAATCAGCGCCGGAATGCTGAAAACAGCGCTAAAAAGCCCGGACCAGCGCTGGAAAGCTTAAATTGGCGCGGAAAGCTTAAATTGGCGCCGAAAGCCAAATTTGGCGCCAGGATCACCAAATCGGCGCCAGTATCGCCAAATCAGCGCCGGAATGCTGAAAACAGCGCTAAAAAGCCCGGACCAGCGCTGGAAAGCTTCAAATTGGCGCGGAAAGCTCAAATTGGCGCCGAAAGCCAAATTTGGCGCCAGGATCACCAAATCGGCGCCAGTATCGCCAAATCAGCGCGGAATGCTGAAACAGCGCTAAAAAGCCCGGACCAGCGCTGGAAAGCTCAAATCGGCGCTGGAAAGCTCAAATTGGCGCGGAAAGCTCAAATTGGCGCCGAAAGTCAAATTTGGCGCCAGGATCACCAAATCGGCGCCAGTATCGCCAAATCAGCGCTGGAATGCTGAAATCAGCGCTAAAAAGCCCGGACCAGCGCTGGAAAGCTCAATCGGCGCTGGAAAGCTCAAATTGGCGCGGAAAGCTCAAATTGGCGCCGAAAGTCAAATTTGGCGCCAGGATCACCAAATGGCGCCAGTATCGCCAAATCAGCGCCGGAATGCTGAAAACAGCGCTAAAAAGCCCGGACCAGCGCTGGAAAGCTCAAATTGGCGCGGAAAGCTTAAATTGGCGCCAAAAGCCAAATTTGGCGCCAGGATCACCAAATCGGCGCCAGTATCGCCAAATCAGCGCCGGAATGCTGAAAACAGCGCTAAAAAGCCCGGACCAGCGCTGGAAAGCTCAAATTGGCGCGGAAAGCTTAAATTGGCGCCGAAAGCCAAATTTGGCGCCAGGATCACAAATCGGCGCCAGTATCGCCAAATCAGCGCCGGAATGCTGAAAACAGCGCTAAAAAGCCCGGACCAGCGATGGAAAGCTCAAATCGGCGCTGGAAAGCTCAAATTGGCGCGGAAAGCTCAAATTGGCGCCAAAAGTCAAATTTGGCGCCAGGATCACCAAATCGGCGCCAGTATCGCCAAATCAGCGCTGGAATGCTGAAATCAGCGCTAAAAAGCCCGGACCAGCGCTGGAAAGCTCAAATCGGCGCTGGAAAGCTCAAATTGGCGCGGAAAGCTCAAATTGGCGCTGAAAGTCAAATTTGGCGCCAGGATCACCAAATCAGCGCCGGAATGCTGAAAACAGCGCCAAAAAGCCCGGACCAGCGCTGGAAAGCTCAAATCGGCGCTGGAAAGCTCAAATTGGCGCGGAAAGCTCAAATTGGCGCCGAAAGTCAAATTTGGCGCCAGGATCACCAAATCGGCGCCAGGATCCCTTAATCAGCGCTGGAATGCTGAAATCAGCGCTAAAAAGCCCGGACCAGCGCTGGAAAGCTCAAATCGGCGCTGGAAAGCTCAAATTGGCGCGGAAAGCTCAAATTGGCGCCGAAAGTCAAATTTGGCGCCAGGATCACCAAATCGGCGCCAGTATCGCCAAATCAGCGCCGGAATGCTGAAATCAGCGCTAAAAAGCCCGGACCAGCGCTGGAAAGCTCAAATCGGCGCTGGAAAGCTCAAATTGGCGCGGAAAGCTCAAATTGGCGCCGAAAGTCAAATTTGGCGCCAGGATCACCAAATCGGCGCCAGTATCGCCAAATCAGCGCCGGAATGCTGAAAACAGCGCTAAAAAGCCCGGACCAGCGCTGGAAAGCTCAAATCGGCGCTGGAAAGCTCAAATTGGCGCGGGAAAGCTCAAATTGGCGCCGAAAGTCAAATTTGGCGCCAGGATCACCAAATTTGGCGCCAGTATCGCCAAATCAGCGCCGGAATGCTGAAAACAGCGCTAAAAAGCCCGGACCAGCGCTGGAAAGCTCAAATCGGCGCTGGAAAGCTCAAATTGGCGCGGAAAGCTCAAATTGGCGCGAACGTCAAATTTGGCGCCAGGATCACCAAATCGGCGCCAGGATCGCTTAATCAGCGCTGGAATGCTGAAATCAGCGCTAAAAAGCCCGGACCAGCGCTGGAAAGCTCAAATCGGCGCTGGAAAGCTCAAATTGGCGCGGGAAAGCTCAAATTGGCGCCGAAAGTCAAATTTGGCGCCAGGATCACCAAATCGGCGCCAGTATCGCCAAATCAGCGCCGGAATGCTGAAAACAGCGCCAAAAAGCCCGGACCAGCGCTGGAAAGCTCAAATCGGCGCTGGAAAGCTCAAATTGGCGCGGGAAAGCTCAAATTGGCGCCGAAAGTCAAATTTGGCGCCAGTATCGCCAAATCAGCGCCGGAATGCTGAAAACAGCGCTAAAAAGCCCGGACCAGCGCTGGAAAGCTCAAATCGGCGCTGGAAAGCTCAAATTGGCGCGGAAAGCTCAAATTGGCGCCGAAAGTCAAATTTGGCGCCAGGATCACCAAATCGGCGCCAGGATCCCTTAATCAGCGCTGGAATGCTGAAATCAGCGCTAAAAAGCCCGGACCAGCGCTGGAAAGCTCAAATCGGCGCTGGAAAGCTCAAATTGGCGCGGAAAGCTCAAATTGGCGCCGAAAGTCAAATTTGGCGCTAGGATCACCAAATCGGCGCCAGTATCGCCAAATCAGCGCCGGAATGCTGAAAACAGCGCTAAAAAGCCCGGACCAGCGCTGGAAAGCTCAAATCGGCGCTGGAAAGCTCAAATTGGCGCGGAAAGCTCAAATTGGCGCCGAAAGTCAAATTTGGCGCCAGGATCACCAAATCGGCGCCAGGATCCCTTAATCAGCGCTGGAATGTGCCAACGGGCGTAGAAGTGGCAGCATATATCAGCTTGCTACTTTTGGGCGCCAATTTTAATTTACCGGCGCCAATTTTAGCCTTTCGGCGCCCATTTTAGCGCCCTGGCAAGGTCATTGCATTTAGTTCTCACGCAATGGAGCCGAAAAAAGAGTTTTTTTTCTTTTTTGAATTAGTGCCATGTATCTTGACAACCAATGCGAGTCAAGTTCTGGAGTCTGCTTCTCCACAGCCCCGTAATGGCATATCCTAATAATTGTGGGCTGGCCCGCGCTAAGGGAGCCCACCCCACCGTGGGGCGGACCCCGCTAACGGGCTATTTTTAGCGTGGGATGGGCTCCGCTAACGGGCGGCCATAAACTGCAAACAGAGGCACGAGAGGCCCGTACTTATAGGGTAGCGGATCGATTTCACCACACCGTGCAACACCCCATTGCGCCAGAGTGCGCAAGGTCGCTCTCACTGCCCCCAATCTGGCGTGATTCAGTTCTATTTTTAGAAACAGGCGCGGAACCCTCAATTTGAGAGGCACGGACGCCATTCCTAATTTAGAGCCTGACACCCGAGATTGCACAAGGCAGCGCAAGAAAAGGACAGAGCGCCGGGGCACGTGATCCGCTTCCGTACGGCCAGACAGAGAGAGTACAGCCAGAACTGGCTGGACTCGAGCCAAGAGAACGCAGCCACACAAAAAGGGGGGATGGAGACAGACAAAGAATGAAACAAGGACAGGCTGAGCGGAGAAGCTCAGACGCTGGGAACGCAAACGAACCGGAAAAAGGGGGGACAAAAGGGAGCGCAGGCAGACAAAAGGACAACGAGGGAGGGAGAGGGAGAGAGAGGAGCGGGAGAGGGAGAGAGCGGGAGAGGGAGAGAGGGAGGGAGAGCTGCGGCCAGCGGCAGCCAACAGCTCAGGAGGGCGCAGGGCACAGCTGACAAAGGGGCACCTAACACTAAACTAGTGCTCACTTCAAAGGCCTGTTTTAAAGTGAACTGTAGTGTCTATAGCCAGATATCGAGTGTACACACTGAATAATCTATTCGGAGAAATGCACTTTGAAACTGCTTTTTTCGACACTAGATTTGTCCAAGCCGAGTATAAAATGTTCCCTTCTCGGCTGGAAAGGCTTTGCACAGTGGCGCATTAATTAGATTCTAGCTATAGTCTATGGCCAGCCCAGCTGACCATGCCGGCAGGAACGGAGCTTTTGTATTTCTAGCTCCGGTGCGAAAAGGCTAGAAATCCTGGAGCTATCTGGAAAAGCTGCGATCAAAGGATTTCTACTATCCACAAACACACATTCCACAACAGACACAATCATCTCGTTGAGTCTCTACTCATCTTCGCTGTAGTCGGTTGGGGGAGCCAAAGGGTAATAAGTCACTCAAGACAGCTACGATTTCAGCAAGACTTAGTGACTCAAAACCGATGCTGTCTTCTATATACTATACGTCGCTCGTGTTGCAAATAACTCAAAAATGTTGCAGATAAAAATTAAAGAGATCAAGTAGACCTACAGACAATCACTCATTCAATCATAAATACCCAATCCAGTCTTTTCGAGAACTGCATCAAATCGACATTATTAAAATTTCCTATGTTAACATGGCAAAAACTGGGGTATAAATAAATTATTTTCATTTATATTAGTCTATGGTCTAAAGCATAACCTTCGGACTTGTTCCAGGCCTCGGCCATGGAGGAAAGAATAGAATGGAGTGCTAATCTGAGCAAGTTATTTTTGCTTCGCTCAATCTTCACTTTTAGCACCCCTTCCCCCCTGTTCCTTCCTATTGGCTCGTGACTGCCATAGACAGTCATTCTCGTCTAAACCATACGAGGACATTCCATCATACGAGTATCCTAGCCCATGTGTCGTCTCAACCCATCTAACACGCTTGAGCCCTCTAGCAGGTCCTCCTCTAGCACCCCTGCTCCCCTCTAGCCCTCTGTCCCCCTCTAGCACCCCTGCTCCCCTCTAGCCCTCTGTCCCCAGATAGCACCCCTGCTCCCCTCTAGCCCTCTGTCCCCAGATAGCACCCCTGCTCCCCTCTAGCCCTCTGTCCCCCTCTAGCACCCCTGCTCCCCTCTAGCCCTCTGTCCCCAGATAGCACCCCTGCTCCCCTCTAGCCCTCTGTCCCCAGATAGCACCCCTGCTCCCCTCTAGCACCCCTGCTCCCCTCTAGCCCTCTGTCCCCAGATAGCACCCCTGCTCCCCTCTAGCACTCTGTCCCCAGATAGCACCCCTGCTCCCCTCTAGCCCTCTGTCCCCAGATAGCACCCCTGCTCCCCTCTAGCCCTCTGTCCCCAGATAGCACCCCTGCTCCCCTCTAGCCCTCTGTCCCCAGATAGCACCCCTGCTCCCCTCTAGCCCTCTGTCCCCAGATAGCACCCCTGCTCCCCTCTAGCACCCCTGCTCCCCTCTAGCCCTCTGTCCCCAGATAGCACCCCTGCTCCCCTCTAGCACCCCTGCTCCCCTCTAGCCCTCTGTCCCCAGATAGCACCCCTGCTCCCCTCTAGCCCTCTGTCCCCAGATAGCACCCCTGCTCCCCTCTAGCCCTCTGTCCCCAGATAGCACCCCTGCTCCCCTCTAGCCCTCTGTCCCCAGATAGCACCCCTGCTCCCCTCTAGCCCTCTGTCCCCAGATAGCACCCCTGCTCCCCTCTAGCCCTCTGTCCCCAGATAGCACCCCTGCTCCCCTCTAGCCCTCTGTCCCCAGATAGCACCCCTGCTCCCCTCTAGCACCCCTGCTCCCCTCTAGCCCTCTGTCCCCAGATAGCACCCCTGCTCCCCTCTAGCACCCCTGCTCCCCTCTAGCCCTCTGTCCCCAGATAGCACCCCTGCTCCCCTCTAGCCCTCTGTCCCCAGATAGCACTCCTGCTCCCCTCTAGCCCTCTGTCCCCCTCTAGCACCCCTGCTCCCCTCTAGCCCTCTGTCCCCAGATAGCACCCCTGCTCCCCTCTAGCCCTCTGTCCCCAGATAGCACCCCTGCTCCCCTCTAGCACCCCTGCTCCCCTCTAGCACCCCTGCTCCCCTCTAGCCCTGTCCCCCTCTAGCACCCCTGCTCCCCTCTAGCCCTCTGTACCCCTCTAGCACCCCTGCTCCCCTCTAGCCCTCTGTACCCCTCTAGCACCCCTGCTTCCCTCTAGCATCCCTGCTTCCCTCTAGCACCCCTGCTCCCCTCTAGCCCTGTCCCCTTTCTCCCCTCTAGCACCGTTCCCTCTGCCCTCTCTAAGATAGCACCCCTTACCCCTTACGTGTTAATTAATCAGTTCGTTTAAGTTAGCATCAACTCACTTAATTAGGGACAAAGTTAAGTTATATTACTACTTAGTAGTAAAAGTCGCTAATTTTATTGTATTACTGCCTAACCACTTTACATTGAATTATATATTATATCAATACGCATACTCAAGTAGAAAAAAGTAACAAAAATAAACAAACATTACAAAACAGATTTCCAACTGGTAATTATTTAAACTGTGCTTGAAATGTTACAGATTTTTTGTTTCTCCTTTTAAACAGATGGTTTATTTATTAGAGTAGAGTTGAATTATCAGAGCAAGAAAGAAAAGTGCAATACATTATGATTAGCTGCTAGACTGAACTTGCTATAATATTACTATTATACGAATATTATTATTATATGATTAAAAACCAGTGAAACTGTGCAACACAAGACCTCACTGTTAATTTTGTTACAAAGACAACAACAAAATACTCGTAAAACTGAAAACATTAACATTAACACACACACACACATACAGACAAATATATATTGAGATACTTTATTTATGTTTGTTTACAAAAATAGTTATAAAAAACAGAACAGATGAGGGTGATATTATAGTTACTATTTATGGAAACAACTAGTAATTACCCTAATTAGAAAACTCGTACATAAAGGCGATAACCGCCGGTCTTTTAATTAATTTTTTACAACAACAAAGAATGTCCACCCTAGTTGAATTAGTTAGTGCAGAATGTACGCAGGTAATGAGTCGATGAGTCAATATTAGACACTGCTCAGGCAGGGCCTGGCTTAACAAAGCAATATTTAAATTATATCAGTACTAGGGAAACTTTCAAGTAATTTTTTTCTAATTTAATGATTCCAAAAGTCTGCCTAACAATTTATCTCACCCCTGACAGTTTGGAATCTCACCCCTGACAGTTTGGAATCTCACCCCTGACAGTTTGGAATCTCATCCCTGACAGTTTGGAATCTCATCCCTGACAGTTTGGAATCTCACCCCTGACAGTTTGGAATCTCACCCCTGACAGTTTGGAATCTCACTCTGACAGACTGGAATCTCACTTTAACAGACTGGAATCTCACTCTGACAGTTTGGAATCTCACCCTGACAGTCTGGAATCTCACCCTGACAGTCTGGAATCTCACTCTGACAGTCTGGAATCTCACCCTGACAGTCTGGAATCTCACCCTGACAGTCTGGAATCTCAGCCTGACAGTCTGGAATCTCACTAAGACAGTTTGGAATCTTACCCTGACAGTCTGGAATCTCACCCTTGACAGTTTGGAATCTCACCCCTGACAGTTTGGAATCTCACTCTGACAGACTGGAATCTTACCCTGACAGTTTGGAATCTCACCCCTGACAGTTTGGAATCTCACCCCTGACAGTTTGGAATCTCACTCTGACAGACTGGAATCTCACTATAACAGACTGGAATCTCCCTCTGACAGTTTGGAATCTCAACTTGACAGTCTGGAATCTCAGCCTGACAGTCTGGAATCTCACTATGACAGTTTGGAATCTTACCCTGACAGTCTGGAATCTCACCCTGACAGTCTGGAATCTCACCCTGACAGTCTGGAATCTCACCCTGACAGTCTGGAATCTCACCCTGACAGTCTGGAATCTCACCCTGACAGTCTGGAATCTCACCCTGACAGTCTGGAATCTCACCCTGACAGTCTGGAATCTCACCCTGACAGTCTGGAATCTCACCCTGACAGTCTGGAATCTCACTATGACAGTTTGGAATCTTACCCTGACAGTCTGGAATCTCACCCTGACAGTCTGGAATCTCACCCTGACAGTCTGGAATCTCAGCCTGACAGTCTGGAATCTCAGCCTGACAGTCTGGAATCTCACTATGACAGTTTGGAATCTTACCCTGACAGTCTGGAATCTCACTCTAACAGACTGGAATCTCACTCTGACAGGCTGGAATCTCACCCTGACAGTCTGGAATCTCGCTCTGACAGTCTGACAGCCTACTATAAAACTTTGAGAAATGAACAGCAAACATTAAAAAATTCAGTTTAAATTCCTGTAAAAGCAGCCACAAGCCCCGCAGGTCAGTTACAAACCAAACGACAAAAGTTCGAAGAATTCAGGCACTCAGCGCGAACCGGAGCGAGAACGCGAGCGCGAACGAGAACGAGACGGCGAACGAGAGCGCGACGGCGAGCGCGACATCGAGGCGGCGCCACGGCGATCATTGTCCTCGTCGTCGTAGTTGTCGCGGCCTGAAGCTGGCGGCAGCGGTGCCATCGGCGATGGCGAGCGATGCTGAGGCGGCGGAGAGCCCGACGAAGCTCGGCGACGCCTATTATCTTCGCCGCCTCCGTTCTCGTCGGTGGCGTCACGTCGTCTGCCGCGGTCTCGGTCGCCGCGGTCACGGTCGCCGCGGTCGCTGCGGTCACGGTCGCCGCGGTCGCTGCGGTCACGGTCGCCGCGGTCGCTGCGGTCACGGTCGCCGCGGTCGCTGCGGTCACGGTCGCCGCGGTCGCTGCCGCGATGATGCCGAGATTCGCGGTCATCGCCTCCGCCGCCTCGGCTGCCGCTGCCAGCTGGCGAGCGAGACGATCGACGGCCGCGCCCGGAGCTGCGACGCGGCGAACGCGGCGAGCGGCTGCGCAGGTAGGGGGGGGGTCCGCGGCTGTGCTGTAAGGGGAATTACATCCCTTCTACCACTTTCTAGCTGTCTATCTGTAGTTCTACCCCTCCTATCTGTAATTCTACTACCTTTTCCTGTAATTCTACCACTTTCTACATGCAATTCTACCTTTCTACATGTTAGTCTACCATTTTCTACCTGTTAATCTACCATTTTTTACATGTTAGTCTACCACTTTCTACCCGTTAGTCTACCATTTTCTACATGTTAGTCTAAAAGAAATAGTTTCTCAAGGAGTCGCTTTTGGGGTGGACTTGGCATCTGAAAAAATCCTAGATGAACTTCAGGACGAAATTGCCAGTGCCGCAAAGCCCGAGATTGAGAAGAAGTTGTCACGGGAATTCCGTGGGCCAGATCTAAATGGTCCGATCATGTCGTTGCTTGATTACTACGAGAACACTGAAAAGCTGGAGCCTATTAGAGCAGCTGAAGAAACCAAAAACTGTGTGGAGACAGTTGGATGCGGTATAGTCGCTGATTTTTTACACCAACCTGGGTGGGAGAAGCATGGGTTCGACTTTCTTCAGCAGCTCAGTCACCAGTTGTCTGACAATAAAAGAATTGGACAACAAAAGAAATTAGCGAAAGGCTTCAGTGCTTTCAACTGGCTATTGAAAGCTTTTGACGCAACGGCTTGCGCAGTAGGCGTGAGCAGACTATCCGCAGAGTTCTGCGAAACATTGGCTGCTCGCCTGCAAAAAATCTGCGACGAAAAGAGTATGACGCATGAGACACACCAAGACCAAGGAGAAAACGAAAGACCTGTAAGAATTGGACACGAATTACATGTAAAAATAAAATTGATTAAAAATTTAATTAAATCACTAAGCAACAAGCTATTCGAAGAAATGTGCTCGTCTGTCAGAAAAAGGATTGTCAATCACGCCACGCAATGACTGAAGAGCTATGTTAGTGAGAATTTGAGTAAAAATTTTATGAAAAAAACTCGATCGATTAAGGAGCGCATAGCTCCAGCGAAAACTAAGCCTGGTCATGAGCACGAGGCTGAAGCCAGAAAGAAAGAAAGTCCTTATCATGAGCCTGGTCATGAGCACGAGGCTGAAGCCAGAAAGAAAGAAAGTCCTCATCATGAGACTGGTCATGAGCATGAGGCTGAAGCTAAAAAGAAAGAAAGTCCTCATCATGAGACTGGTCATGAGCATGAGGCTGAAGCCAAAAAGAAAGAAAGTCCTCATCAAGGTTTCTTGAGAGAAACTGGCTTTCCTCAAGGTCACTGGAGAGAGATTCGCTTACCTCTAGGTAACTGGGGAGAAACTCGTTTTTCTCAAGGTCACTGGACTTAAATAGGCTTTTATTCATATCAAAGTCACTAAAGAGATACTGCCTTCATTAAGGTCACTGGAAAGGGGTTCGCTAACCTCAAGGTCACTAAACAGACTGTCTTTCCTCAAGGTCACTAGAGAGAAACTGGATTTGCCCAAAGCTGATCGACAATTTCCAAAGAACCTCTCCAAGCCAATGTCTCGATCCCCGCCAACGCAGAGCTGCAAAGCCTAAAAATATCGCCGCCACCGAAGCGTCTCGAATGCCTCGACGTCAGTGACAACCGCCTTGACAGCCTGCCCGGCTGTTTGTGGCCGTCTGGCCGAGCCAGCCTCCTCCGACTGCACGCCGGCGGCAATGAAATTCGCCGACTGCCAGCCGACATCTGGCGCTGCGCCAAGTTGCAGAGCCTCCGTCTGGAGCGAAACCGGATAGCCGAGCTGCCAGCTGCGCCAGCCGAGGCTGCCAACGGTCTGACTGAGCTGCTAGAGCTCTGTCTCGATAGCAACCAGTTAACTAGGCTACCAGCGGCTCTTTTCCACCTGACGCCAGCTCTAGTTGAGTTGAATTTAGCCAACAACCAGCTCGTTGAGTTGCCAAAACTGCCGCTTAGGAATTCCGGCAATCGACTTCAAGTCTTGACGGCTTCGTTCAACCAATTAAGCGATGCAGATGTCAGCTTCCTTGCGGAGAACTTTGGGAGCAGCCTGCGGACTCTGCTGCTAGCGTTTAACCGGCTCACGGAGATTAGCGACGAGTGAGTCTGGGCTTCTTTTGAGTACATTGTGTGTCGCGGGATTCGAATTGTGTTTGAGGGGAATTAGAATGGGATTTGAGGGGGATTATATTGCTGTTTGAGGGAGAATGAGAATCGTGTTTGAGGGCAATTAGAATGGTAATTTGAGGGGAATTAGAATGCTGTTTGAGGAGAATTATAATGGTATTTGAGGGGAATTAGAATGGTATTTGAGGGGAATTAGAATTTTGTTTGAGGGGAATTAGAATGGTATTTAAAGGGAATTAGAATGTTGTTTGAGGGGAATTAGAATGGTATTTGAAGGGAATTAGAATGTTGTTTGAGGGGAATTAGAATGGTATTTGAGGGGAACTAGAATTTTGTTTGAGGGGAATTAGAATGGTATTTGAGGGGAATTAGACTTTTGTTTGAGGGGAATTAGAATGGTATTTAAAGGGAATTAGAATGTTGTTTGAGGGGAATTAGAATGGTATTTGAAGGGAATTAGAATGTTGTTTGAGGGGAATTAGAATGGTATTTGAAGGCAATTGGAATGGTATTTGAAGGGAATTAAACTGGTACTTGAGGAGAATAAGAATTGTATGTGAGGTGACTTAAAATTGGTGTTGAGAGGAATTAGAATGGAGTTTGAGTGGAATTAAAATAGTATTTGAGGGGAATAAGACTGATGTTTGAGGGAAATTATAATGTTACTTGATGGGAATTAGAAGGGTGTTAAAAAGAATTGCCCCGATGAACTTTGAGCGCGCAATGTCTCATAAAAAGAAGCATTCAAAGCAAGTTCTGTTCTTTGTTCTTGCCAGTATGTTTGATTAACTTCGCTCACAGTGCATGTATTTGCCACAGAATAAAAGCATTCAAACGTACCCCATCATCCAGAACAATGCTTCAGTTTTGCGAGCTTCGCGAATTGAACATATCCGGCAACCAGCTGAAGACGCTGCCATCGACTTTGTCTCGTCTTGAACGCCTGGTTACGATCAGGGCTCACTCCAACTGCCTGCAGCAACTACCGGACCTCAGCGACTCGCCCAGAATGCGAACTCTTGACGTTGGCTGCAACTCAACACTGAGCGGATCTGTGCGCAATCTGATGGAATCCAGGCTCAGCTTCTTGGATCTCTCCTGCAACCAGCAGATGGGAATGTCTATGCAGGACCTGGCTTCCGTGAGGTGGGAACCTGGGGCTGGACCTGTGTCTAACCGGTGATTCCCTGTTTGAAACCGGTGATTCCCTGTCTAACCGGTGATTCCCTGTTTGAAACCGGTGATTCCCTGTCTAACCGGTGATTCCCTGTCTAACCGGTGATTCCCTGTCTAACCGGTGATTCCCTGTCTAACCACTGATTCCATGTTTTAAACCGGTGATTCACTGTCTAACCGGTGATTTCCTGTCCAACCGGTGATTCTCTGTCTAACCGGTGATTCCCTGTCTAACCGGTGATTCCCTGTCTAACCGGTGATTCTCTGTCTAACCGGTGATTCTCTGTCTAACCGGTGATTCCCTGTCTAACCGGTGATTCCCTGTCTAACCAGTGATTCCCTGTCTAACCGGTGATTCCCTATCTAACCGGTAATTCCCTATCTAACCGGTAATTCCCTATCTAACCGGTAATTCCCTGTCTAACCGGTGATTCCCTATCGAACCGGTAATTCCCTATCGAACCGGTAATTCCCTATCTAACCGGTAATTCCCTATCTAACCGGTAATTCCCTATCTAACCGGTAATTCCCTATCTAACCGGTGATTCCCTGTTAAAACTGGTGATTCCATGTTTTAAACCGGTGATTCCCCGTCTAACCGGTGATTCCCTGTCTAACCGGTAATTCCCTGTCTAACCGGTGATTCCCTATCTAACCGGTAATTCCCTATCTAACCGGTAATTCCCTATCCAACCGGTAATTCCCTATCTAACCGGTGATTCCCTGTTAAAACTGGTGATTCCATGTTTTAAACCGGTGATTCCCTGTCTAACCGGTGATTCCCTATCTAACCGGTAATTCCCTATCTAACCGGTAATTCCCTATCCAACCGGTAATTCCCTATCTAACCGGTGATTCCCTGTTAAAACTGGTGATTCCATGTTTTAAACCGGTGATTCCCTGTCTAACCGGTGATTCCCTGTCTAACCGGTGATTCCCTGTCTAACCGGTTATTCCCTGTCTAACCGATGATTCCCTGTCTAACAGACCAATATGCGTGACGTCAAGCAAACCGAGGCCTATAACTCGAAACAGCAAATAATCAAACAGATGTCAGAATTATCAAAAATGCAATTATTTTCGTTCTCCAGCAAAGAAAGAAGTCTACGATCGACATATCACACAGGTAGGGCAAGATTATCTTTCATTCTTACAAGACATAGGAACTTGTTCCTCTTAAAGAAATTCAATTTAGCAGAGAAAATCTCTCAAATCATTCGAATCCTTCAATAAATCCAGCATATCTTTCATTTCCTTTTACCTTGCTTTGCTCCATGCATTTCACGAATTCGCATAATACTTATTTAGGTGAATTATGATCCAGATTTCCTTTGTGCCGAAATTGCTATAAAAATGATTATCAAACTCAGGAAACTCAAAGTCGCTAAAATTAGCTGTCGGAGCATCAAAGACTTAACGAGATTTTCTGTTGCTAGGCAAATCTTTAAACTTCCACTCGTCCCATGCACACAGCCAGGGCTGACGGCAATTCTGCCCGTTCTGCTGGCTCCTGAGCACCTGCAAGCGCGCCAATACTGTACGCAGGCGCGCACTTAAACACACGCTCACACAGGGTGTACAGGCGGCCGTTTGACTGTCTAACCGCCAGGCGTGTACAGTCTCTGTGCCTTGGGGGTTGGCGCCCTCATGGCTGTGAATTGCACGACAGCCCAGTTGAGCCTGCAGTATCAAATTATTTGAAACCAGGGAACCAGGCTGAGCTGCTCTTCTGTCCGTTGCTATGGTGTTGCTACGGTGTTGCTACGGTGTTGCTACGGTATTGCTATAGTGTTGCTACATGTATGATGTTGCTATAGAGTTGCTATAGTGTTTCTATGGTATTGCTATAGTGTTGCTATGATGTTGCTATAGTGTTGCTATGGTGTTGCCATGGTGTTGCTATGGTGTTGCCATGGTGTTGCTATGGTGTTGCTATAGTGTTGCTATGGTGTTGCCATGGTGTTGCTATGGTGTTGCTAGGTGTAAAAATCATTAAAAATACACCCGAATTGAAGCAGATTGTTTTTGCCTAATTTATTCAATACTTACAAAAATCTGTACTTGTCTACTAATAGTAGAAAAAGGCAGTCTGAACTACACGTACCCCTCCCCGCCGACGCAGGAGCAGCAGCCCGATCCACACCGTCGACGCGTCCTCGGCCGAGTCGACCCTGATGCTGCTGTCTCCGCCGACGACGCCGTTGCAAACGGCGCAGCGACGCGGCTCGACTGGCTCCGTCAGGAGCGTTGGACCGTTCCAGTTCGGCCTCGCCGAGGTCGCCGGCTCCCGGGCGAGCTCCATCATCAGCGTCTCAGTTGCCAAGCGGATGCCCTACCCGACGCCCGACGGCAGCCTGTTTGCCATGTTCGACGGCGACGGCGACGCCGCGATAGCTCGCCGACTGCAGGCGGACTTTTGCTGCGCCTTCAAAGCCGAACTGCGAGGCGTTGTCGCTGGTTCCGGCGCCGCGCCAGCCGCCTCGCCAGAAGGTGCGGCGCTGCGTCGCGCGCTGCTGACCTGCCATCGGCGACTGCGCAATCTGGGAAGACGGCGAGGAGCCGCCTGCGCTGCCCTGCATTTGAAACGGTGGCCGGGGCACTGGCAGGCGAGTGGCGTTTCTAAGAAAAACTTTTGCTTTCTAAGAAAATTCCATATTTTTCGTTCCGTTGCCTAAGATTAATTTTTCTGTTTGGAAATCCCAAGGAGAATCCCTACAGAAGTCCCATAAGAATCCCTACAGAAGTCCCATAAGAATCAATACAGAAGTCGCATAAGAATCCCTACAGAAGTCCCATAAGAATCCCTACAGAAGTCTCATAAGAATCCCTACAGAAGTCTCATAAGAATCCCTACAGAAGTCCTATAAGAATCCCTACAGAAGTCCCACAAGAATCCCTACAGAAGTCCCAAAATAATTCCCATAGAAATCCCAAAAGAATCCCCATAGAAATCCCAAAAGAATCCCCATAGAAATCCCAAAAGAATCCCCATAGAAATCCCAAAAGAATTCCCATAGAAGTCCCAAGAATCCCGACAGAAGTTCCATAAAAAACCCTACAGAAGTCCCATAAGAATCCCCATAGAAGTCCTAACAGAATCCCCATGGAAGTCCCAAAAAAATCCCCATGGAAGTCCCAAAAAAATCCCCATAGAAGTCCCAAAAAGAATCCTCATAGAAGCCCCAAAAGAATCCCCATAGAAGCCTCACAAGAATCCCTACAGAAGTCTCATAAGAATCCCTACAGAAGTCCCATAAAAATCCCTACAGAAGTCCCATAAGAATCCCCATAGAAGTCCCATAAGAATCCCCACTTCGATTGCCATTAAACCTCAGGTGACAGCCGCCAATGCAGGTGACGTTGAAGCCCTGCTGTTCAGCGACCGCGGATTCCGGAAGCTGAAGATGGAGCTGGGCGCCGGCTCACCCGCTGCTTCCTGGCCCAGCGAGACCGTGACGAAGCAACGAGAGTCACAAAAGCTGGCGGTGTCGTCACTGACGATGGCCGCGTGAATGGCCAGTGCAGGTGAGTTCACCAACTATAGTGAGTTCACCAATTATAGTGAGTTCACCAACTATAGTGAGTTCACCAACTACAGAGAGTTCACCAAATACAGTGAGTTCACCAACTATTAGTGAGTTCACCAACTATTAGTGAGTTCACCAACTACAGAGTTCACCAAATATAGTGAGTTCACCAACTATTAGTGAGTTCACCAACTATTAGTGAGTTCACCAACTATTAGTGAGTTCACCAACTATAGAGAGTTCACCAAATATAGTGAGTTCATCAACTATTAGTGAGTTCACCAACTACAGAGAGTTCACCAAATATATAGAGTTCACTAGCTATAGTGAGTTCACCAACTATAGTGAGTTCACCAACTATTAGTGAGTTCACCAACTACAGAGTTCACCAAATATAGTGAGTTCACCAACTATTAGTGAGTTCACCAACTATTAGTGAGTTCACCAACTATTAGTTTCACCAACGAGTAAATTACAGAAGTTTGTGAAGTCACCATTTATGCATGTACATTATGCACACAATACTTCCTCATACAGGTGCACCAGGATACTGGGCTAGTCCTCCCTTCATCCAGTAGTAGGGGGCGACTGGGATGGCCAAAGTCGGGCCCGGGAATGAGGACTCGGGCCCGGGTTGGGCCTTGGGAATTTGGGACAAGATCTTCAAGACAGCTCAATAATTGGAAAAAAATCATCATAATAAATCTTAATACTTTTAGCATATGCAGATTACTATTAAATATATAATAAATATATAAATATATTAAATATAATATAATATATTAAATATATTATAATATATAAATATATTAAATATTATTATTATTTAATACATTAGTTAAGACTTAGGAATAGATAAGACTTACATTACAATACTTAATACTCAAATATCAATATACTCAATAGTTCAAATTCAATGTCACTGTGGCACAAGTACTGTGTGTGCCAGTGACAGTGACACTAACAGGCAGTGAGGTAGGCAAGCAGACACTGCGGCAGTGTGGCTAGCAGTGGCAGTAAGCAAAAAGAAGAAAAGCTGAAGCATTAAGTGTAAGGCACTTGGCATTGGAAGCAATAAGGAAGTAAGAACCAAATCAATTGATTCTTTTATTTGAATTTTTAGTTCCTTTACATAGCTTCAATGTAAAGAGCCATGTACACAGTCTGTATTCAGTAAGACAACAAGACAAGACAACAGAACAGAACACAAGTGAAGTGACAACACAACACAACACTCAACAGAACAGGCAAACAGACAATGAAAATACAAGTAATTAGCTGATACCTGCCTACCTGCTCACCTACCTACCTATATAAATATGATTACGAATACGATACTATGAGTTTACGACTATGACTACAATACAAATACGAACACAATTACAAACTCTGATAGATAGCAAACTTCTTGGAAAAATGGTAGCCTTGGCCCTTGGTAGGTACTTCTTGGAATTTAAATAAGAAATTTAAATTTTATTTACAAAAGCTTAAAAATGACAAATCAACTTTTTAAATAAAGAATCATATTTTTGCTATTAGGCTGCAGCGTGTAAAGTGGAATCAAAATTGCAAAAAAGTATTGCAAAACTATGTTTAAATCTTATCTTCCTGGAAAAAATCCAATCTTCTTGGAAAGTGGAAACTGGCTGTGGCTGACGCTCACGCTAGAAGCCTACTACGAATCAATGATATTGCTACTTCACATCATATCATCTATTACTGTTACTGCAGTCGTGCAGTGCTTGAGTCTTGAGTTTATTCTTATTTGCACGCGGTTAGTGCCTTTAGGGAAAAAAGACTTGTCCCGATTTCCCGACTTTTTTCGGGCCCGGGCCCGGGACTGGGTCGCCCCCTATCCGGTAGTGGTGCCGGATCCGCAGGTGACTCAGCTCAACCTCACAGAGTGGGACGACGCCCTCGTCCTAGCGAACCGCGGCCTGTGCCCAATTGGAAAGCTTGGTTTATCTACGTAAATATACGTAGATTTTTTTAACGTAAATTTTACGTGAATGTTGTTCGTGGGTATTACGTATAATTTTCGTGTTCCATGGATATATATAACAAACAACTTTTAACTAAAATTTGCTCCACAGTATTTTATTTTTGAATATTGTCTGCATATTTGAACAGGTTCATCATATACTTTCGCGAAGGTCTTCTCTTTGAGCAGAAGCGTAAAGGCAGCAATAACGATTGTGGTCAATGATTTGCCTTATGCAATTAGTGTTTTATTAAATTAGATTAAGTGTTTCTTTTAATGGGATAATTCACAATTTTTTTCCTGAGCATACAACAAAAAATTAGAGTTATATTTGTTTTAACGTGTTGTTTTAAAATCTAAATTTCAAACTGATTTACTCTTCCATTCGCGTTCGCGCCCAGGGTCGTTCTCAAAGCTAGGTCACAACTTTTTGTAATTGCAAAAAAAGTTTATACATCGACCAATAATCGTACAAAAAAAATTATTTCGACAATTTCTGTAAGAAGCTGCTACTAAAACCACAAGAAAACTTGAAATTGAGAAGAAATCAAGGCTATTTGTTATTCTTTGTTGCGGAAAATAAACGACAAAAATATTGAAGAGAAAATAAAATTTTCTTCTATTTTTATTTTAAATATGCAGTTAAATTTCTTTTGCAAAAATAAAAGAACAAGAAATTGACAAAGGAAATGTTTTTGAGCACAGCATTTTGCTACTCTGCTCTAAATCCCAGACATTTAAAATTATCGTGTGCGAAAAAGTGCGAAATTATTATAGCATGCACTCGAAAGGACTTCGATCAGTTTAACTAATCACTGAATTAAGAAGTCTAAATAAGTCTTGAAAGGT
This sequence comes from Macrostomum lignano, assembly GCA_002269645.1. Classification (NCBI taxonomy): domain Eukaryota; kingdom Metazoa; phylum Platyhelminthes; family Macrostomidae; genus Macrostomum; species Macrostomum lignano. Next base: position 45,377 of record NIVC01001431.1, on the reverse strand, counting down.
TAAATTAAAAATCAAGTTTTCACTATGTATCTTTTCAAAGTCAAGATGATTCGACAAATAAAGAATGTTCATTTTTACGGTGAATAGAATTGTTCATTTTTACATTAAATATAATAAAATCTAACTAATAATAGAAAAAGTCAGGGAACTATTCTTGAACACCAAAAAGCACATTGTGGATTTAATATCAACTGCATGTTCCTTAATAAAGGAATTCGGATTCTAGTATATATTTGATTATTTGCAGCATAATTTCTGAAAACTATAACTTGCTTGATTTTACTTTAAGTACTTAATACATTAATACTTATACCAAAGCTACATGTACTTAAAATAAAAAATTATAGTTACTTATTAGACATTTTACTCCAATTAACTTAAAATTATTCAAATTTATTTTAATTAATTCATTTTTTGAAACTTTTTGGAAAATAGACAAAATTGAATTATTTAATTACCAAAAACCTACTAGCTTAACTAAAATAGCAATTAGTCTTTAAGAAAAGATTTCACTTGTTAATTGAGAAAAATGAGGATGTGCGAGGTGTAAAAATGCGAAAGAGCATGCAGGAAACAGAGACAAACAAAAATGTAGGTAAAAGACACTGCACATGCACATAATATGATGACCAGACATAATGCGCACACTGAAACACCAGTAGCAATGACGCCCAAGCTTTTGATGATCACAAGCGAAAAGGCAAAACCCAGCCATCAATCAAAGAAGTAGACTTTAGCACGCATCTTGAGTGCATCACGCATTTTTTGCAGAGAAGCTCGAAAATTAACATTGTATTCTGTGCACAACCACCAACTGCGACAGGGTCTGCCGGGGGATTTGTGGGCATGCGGTCGCGGATACAAATCGGAGGAGTCGCTGACCATTCTGAAATTACTAGCTAGTACATGTAATTTTGTGTATTAATATATTTAGCCCGCTTTATTTCTATGCCGCCTCTCGTTAATGCATCCCCAGACTCTTGCAATAATCAAACTTATGATCGACCTATGCATGGCTTCCGTCCCTCGCTTTGAATCTCTCACCTCCCCATAGTTCCATCAACCTTACCTTAGTGGCTTCCTATGCAAAAATCATCCCTCCGCATCTTACACAGGCTACTTCAGGCTGTAGACTGTACTACACTTTTACTTCAGTAATTAGTTGCGCTATAAGGAATCTACATGTATTTTGCTCGCAGCGCAGCGCGCTGCTCAAAGAAGTTTAGTTCTATCTAGATATTCTAGTAATTTCAGGTTTGTCCATAGACTAGAGCTCATGAGATGAGAATTCCATTAACTAGTACATTTAATATGAATGAACTGCGTGTGTGTGTGCTGTGCATACATATGTATAATATACGAGTAGTTTATGGGCCAAATTATTGTGTGGCACAATTCTTGGCATCACTCAGCAGGCACAAGATGCAGTTAAGCAGCGCACGAAAATTCTACAAAAGAAATTGAGCCTGGTTGAGGTGATGCGAGGAGGCAGATCCACACAATCTCAGTGAATACACCAGACTGCACCAGATACGAGTCCAGTCGAATTTGCGCACTGGTCTAAGCAGCACACGCATGTCCTTCTGACAATGACGGCACCTAGCTTCGTCCAAGCCTTTGCCAGCGTCACTGACAGCGTCAATACTACCATGTAGTGCCACCTGCAGCACCGACAACGGCAATTCCTCCAGTTAGCCCACCACAGTGGCTAAACTGAGGGACAGGGAACCTACCCACAGAAGACACACACATACACACACAGCACCGGCAGCAGCACTCTGACAGCATAACCTAAAGCTCCATGAGCTCAGTTTTCAAGCATTGAAGAAGCAGAAGCAGTCATCTTGAATCCAGGGATCAGGAAGAGTGTTGCATGTCCGACATGTGCTGTTTCCGTGGCAAAAGGTGATGGAGCAAATTAATCAACACTTACTATCTAGCTCGTATTAAGACTAAAAAACTGAAGCAAGCTGGGATTAAACCAAAGAAAATTTTTTACTATACTTTTTTACCATACTTTTACTATACTTCTATAGTATAGTAGAGAGGTACTCTATTTAAATGCAGTAAGAAGTGAAACAAATTTATATATTTAATTATTAAATTAAATTAATTCAAGGTAAATAACTAATTTAACCAATTTATTAGGAGTATTTAATATTATAATAAATTGATTTTTATACCTTACACGAAATAAGCTCTACATTCATTTCTTAGCTTGGGGCCCATCTGTATAAAGTCAGTTTCTTCAAAATGCTGATTAATTAATTAAGGCCTGTTGTCTTTACTTAAATTTATAAGGGCATCTTAGAAGTTAATATTACTATATAATACATGTATAATAGTATTACTATATTATAATAATATAGTTGCAATTTTAATGACTATTGAATAAGTTTAAATGCTTCCCCTATTGACTCTAAATATATGGTATCTTTCCCTTCAGAAAAAATTAGCATAGAATGACTTGATGAAAACAAAAAAAATCATTTCGAGATACACATTTGCTGATCATTCAGGTCAAATTTCAAGGTCCAGTTTTGCACATGTTTCTCTGTAGCTTGGTTACAAGGATTTTAATAAAAATATAGTAAATATGTCCAATGAACTAACTGATACATAGCCAAATTGAAGTATTTTCAAAAACAAAAAAATCATTTGCTCAGTTTACTTTACTGGATATCTTTGTAAAATTTCAGCTCAAAAGGTGCTCCATGGAGAATGCTAGTGTGGTTACAGGATATTTATTTTGTGCTTCAAAGTAGGAGTTTATTGCGATGCATGGTTGCTTTTAATTATTTTTATCAACAATAGTGCTCTATTTCATAACAATTTTTTACAAAAAGATAATAAGGCATGTTTTTCTAATTATCTGCATCAAAATGTATCATTTTAAGCACGCATTCTAGACGTCAGCCGAAAAATACATTTTGTGAGACGCAAAGAGGCTATCCCACCGGAAATGCTAGGCGTACAGTTAAGCGTCTATAAAATCATTTGTAGTGCAGTTTATTGAGCTTTAAAAAATTCTTAAATTAAATTTATATAAGCTTTCATTTTAAATGTAATATAGCAAGGTTTCAACACAACAACAACTTTTTTTAGCTACAGACATCTTGTAGTATCAAAAATTAACATCGGTGAAATGATTGAATTTGAATTTTTTCATCGCTAATTATCGCTTAATACCGCCAGATGATTAAAAACACTTTTGTATGATAAAGTTCAACCCAAAAATTATCTTTATTGACAGATAAAAGTGTCCTATTATTTTCAATATGGCAGTAACAATAGTAAATGTTCGGAAAATTGTTAAAATTTTGCTCCTCCTAGAATTTGCGAACGACCCCCCAGGCCGGAAACATGCATGGACTGGACTAAACATGGAAGTGTTTAGTTAGTGAGAGGTGGATTAATTAACACATGTAAACGTAACTCCAATTGCGAATTACTCTAATAGTTACAGTGTATAATGGTGATAAGATTTCTTGTCGCTGTTGTTTGATTTCACGACTATAACATGCAGTTAAAAGTCTCACTGTCTCTGGCTGATTTTGATTGCTAGTCATACTCATAAACACATTGGGGAATCGTTTGGCCCCAATAATTTAAACTGGAATCTGCAGATCTGTTGTATTGCATTAAGTTCTAGAACAGATGGTTACTTACATCTCATCCTTCTTATCCTTCTATTTACACAGGCCTACAAATTTTACTTGAAATGCTGAAATCTTAGACATTGACAATGTCAATATTTAGCTATTGAGTAGGTCTATTGGCCTATATGTAGCTGTTGACCTATTGTTTCACCAGACTACTAGCTTAGCTAATAACTAGAATTGTTGGTCAATTGTATTGTACTTATATATTTTATTTTTGCTAGTTGCTAACTATAGTATAATAACTTTTTATGCTTTTGCCAAGATTTGGTTGTGGGTGGTAGACTGGTAGGTAGCAAAATATTTTCCTTTTTTATAATGATATTTATTGCTAGGTTCGACATTTATTGCTAATTTATTGCTAATTGACATTTATTGCTAATTTATAATGAACCAGATCATTAAATTTACCATTCTACCAATGTTAATAGGCTAAATAAACAAAATTTTTAAATAAAGTTTAAAATAAATATATCTTATAGTTTTGCTTTATTGGCAAAGACTAGATAGCCTTGCTGATTATTCTTATATTATAACTAAAGTAATAAAAAAGTCTTATATATAAATAATACCTATTGCTGCGTATTGCACTAGAGCATCCTCTAACACATTAATCTGCCATAGTTATTCTGTGGTACTGAGAAATATAATTTTAACTTTAATTATGAATATTTTAAATTTTGATATTTACTTTTACCCTATTAATTTATTTTACAATTTCTCTTTCTTTCAGTAATATCACATCTATGGTTCCTAATAACCAAAAAAACATGAACGAAATGTTAAAAAACTTATGAAAAAGATTATTCATAGCAAATATCAAGTAAGAACAGCAAGGTCTAATTCTAATTGTTTGGAATCAGCATCAACTGAATTAGAGGCATCTTTGTTCTTAGAGGCTTGTTCAACTGATGGACCAAATCTTCAATCTAGATCTAACAGTTCTGAAATTATAGATCAGATAGATCAAAGTTCAATTGCAAGCAGTACATCTATTGATGTTTGGCCAGAAGCAAGCTCTACTAGTGAAAATAGTATTCCTGATGATAGCATAAATCAATTTATTAAACAATGGGTAATCAAATTCAACATTCCTATCTATAGTCTAGATGTACTACTACCACGGCTACAAGAGAAATATCCTACTTTACCCAAGTGTGGTAAAACACTTTTGAAAGCAAATCTTCCTCAGCCAATTATCCAGGCTATTTCAACTGGCCAAATAGCATACTTTGGTCTGAGGTGTTTTCTTAACAATAAGGACTTTTCCTTCTGTAATCAGGCTGATTTGGTTGTTTTTGTTGATGGTTTCTCACTTGCTAAGTCTTCAACTTCATCTTGCTGGGCAGTCTTAGGACTATTAGGATCTAATGAAACACCTTTTGTCATTGCTATCTATCAAGGACATGTAAAACCAACAGCTTCAGAATTGATGTCACCTTTAATTAATGAAATCAATGAGCTTATGTCAGACCCAAGTCAAACACGTTTAAATTTGAAGTATATTCTGGCTGATACACCTGCTCGAGCACTTATCAAGTGTATTAAAGGACATACTGCTTTTTATTCCTGTGATCGTTGTGTTATCCGTGGACAAAGAGTTGAAGGTCGAATTGTGTTTGATGACTTTTCTGTAGTGCCACTTAGAAGTAACCAGTCTTTTCGTTCAAAGATTGATCATCATCATCATTCAGGAACATCTCCACTATTGGCTCTTGCAACATTCAACATGATATCTCAGCTTCCCTATGACTTCATGCATTTACTTTGCCTTGGAGTAGTTAAGCGCATGATTTCTTTTTGGCATTGTGGTCCACTTGGAATTTCTAGACTGACTAGTAGGGCTCGAGTAGCAATCTCAGAGAGGCTAGAGTTAATACGGACATTTATGCCTTCTGAGTTCAACAGAAAGACTAGACCTCTTGCCCAGTATAAATTATGGAAAGCAACTGAGTTTCGTACTTTCTTGTTGTACACTGGAATATGTGCATTAAAAAATAACTGGATTCCACGTCAAATTTTTCGGAACTTCTGTCTACTTTTCATTATTGCTCGAATTATGTGCTCTAGTAGTATTGAAGGGCATAGGAAGAACATGGTTGCTCGTCTTATTAGAGTTTATTTACGAAGTTGCAAGCAAAGTTATTCTAGAATCTTCTTAGTTTATAATTTGCATGCACTGCTGCATCTTCCAGATGATTGTGAGTTATATGGTTGTCTTGACTCTTTTAGTGCTTTTCGGTTTGAAAATGCTCTTGGCTTCTTGAGGCGGCGTGTTAGAAGTGGTAACTTGCCATTCATGCAGCTTGTAAACCGAATTAGAGAAGTAACACAAGTTACAACTGTAAATCTGCAAGGCTCTCAACAGAAAAACATTGAATTTTTTGAAAAAGTGAGTGACTGCCTTCTAAGAAACATTGCACTGCAAATTGATTTCCAACCAATTTTTTTTGCCCAAGCTAAATTTCAAGGACTGCAACTATCTGTCAAACATCAGAGAGACAGCTATTTTAGTTTTAATGGTGTAGCTACTAAGCTATCAAAGATTTTTACTCGAGCTGATTGTTCATCCATCTATGTCATTGCAAGATGCTTCAAACAAAAAGAAGACTATTTTAATTTTCCATGCAATAGCAAGTCACTTGGAATTTTCATTGCCTCAAAGCTCTCAGATACTTTTGTAATGTTTGAGCTTACAGATCCAGTTACAAAGCTTTTTGCTATGCCTCTTGGTGAGGATTATGACGAGGAGTCAGTGCTCATTGTTCCAATGATTTAGCTGGAACAGCTAGGATTACAAGCTTAACTAGGTAAATGTTTTTCAAGATATATTATTAATTCATTTGAAATATAATTCCTGAAATATACTTGAAATACTTGAAGATTTCTCTGATTTCGATAATCATTCCAATCCCAAGTAAAAAGATTGTTACTCTTATTACACCACTTTCAGATGCATTCGAGCAACCAGGCTTTCACAATAGTCGAGTTTCTGGAGGACAAGTCAGTTGATTATGTACCATCGATTTGGCTATTAGCTTCGGACAGTGTTGCCTACCCCACTTCGCAATCAACTAGTCGAGTCGCCTCTTTACGTTCAAAAATGGAAAAGCCTACAGCTACACTTGAGCCACTATGGCGTTCATGCTCTATTAGAGTCTTAGGTATGGCATCAACTGAACGAAAAGCACGCGAAAAGCTAAAGAAGCTAGAAGCTGCTGCTGCTGCGGGCGAGGATACACCTGGTCTGGAGACTACTGACTCAGAAGCACCTAGGCAAAGAAAACCAGTTCATCGACTTATCGATATGGAACCAACACAGAAAAAGCGTAAGAAGAATAAATATGTATCAAGTGATGACGAGTCGTCGAAGTCTAAATCCGATTCGGAGACTGAATCCGAAACTGATATGCTGCAGCAAGAGGACGTTGGTGATATTGGCTCGCTATTTTCGCTCCATGGTTGTTCTGCCAGTGCCAGTTCGCATCGACAAGATGACGAGACGTCTGCTGCTAGCGTCGCTAGCTCAAATCCATCAACAGCTGGACAGTCTGCAAGCGCCTACAACTCGGTTCAACGACAGAAGCAAGCATCTGCTGCTAGCTTCGCTAGCTCAAATCACTCAGCAGTTGGACAGTCTGCAAGCGCCTGCAACTCGGTTCAACGACAGAAGCAAGCATCTACTGCTAGTGCTAGCGTCGCTAGCTCAAATCACTCAGCAGCTGGACGGTCTGCAAGCGCCTACAACTCGGTTCAACGACAGAAGCAAGCATCTGCTGCTAGTGCTAGCGTCGCTAGCTCAAATCACTCAGCAGCTGGACGGTCTGCAAGCGCCTACAACTCTGTTCAACGACAGAAGCAAGCATCTGCTGCTAGTGCTAGCGTCGCTAGCTCAAATCACTCAGCAGCTGGACGGTCTGCAAGCGCCTGCAGCTCGGTTCAACGACAAGAAACAGCCGCTAGCATGAATTTCTCTGGTCGGTCGGTGTAAGTGCGGGCCTGGGTGATTTCAATGTATAATCCAAACCACTAAAATATTCGCTTTTGAAAGCTTAATTGTCATGCTCTTTAACCTCATCCATTCAGTCCTGCTACACCGGTACAATCGGCAGCTGGCTGCTCGCTTGAATACACCAGTGATGATGACGACACCATTGGACCAGGCCCACTGGACAGTCATTTGACTCCAAGCCCATCGCGACGGGCGGATAATGCTGCTCCATTGGGTACAAGTTTTTTGTCGCAATTTTGCGCAGAGGAAAACTTTCGTTACACGGGAGATGACGAGACGACTTTAATGCGTTTAGTTTGCTCCACATTTTCTTTAGCGAAGGAAAATAACCAGCTGCTAAAACAACTGGCGGCTAGTCGTCAAATGCCCCAGCTTGCAAAGCTAAATTTGCCCTTTGTGCTGCCAGTAAGCACAAAGGACGAATTGGATCAGCTGGAACAGTACTTAAGGATTCCTAAACAATCAACCATGCTGGCCTCCTATATCGGCTGCATGGTTTCTGATTCTCAGCGCAAAGCCGTTTTTATGTTAATGCCAAAGTTTATCACTACGCAATTGGCTGCGTCTTTTAATTACGAAGGCAAAAGAGGTGGAAAGGCTGCCTTCAAGGATTTTGCTAACACAATTTCCTTGGTTAGGCGACTGGTAGCCCAGGGTAGCAAGTCGGGCAAGTGCGAATCAAATATAGTTAAAACAGCCATTGCCGACTGGCTCCGTCAGGCGCCTGCCCGCCTTAAGGCGACCTAGCTGGCTCCCTTGCACTAGTTCTTATTTGTTTGTTGAAACTTGAAAGCTAGTAGTTATAGAGATCCACAATCCGCGACGGAATTATTTCAGTCAGTTGCATTTTAGTCTTATATATTGCAGAAGTAACTACACATGGTGAAGAAATCAGTGGTATACAATCAATCCATGCAGTTAGTAGTTACTTATTTACTTAAAAGTATAAAAAACATCTCCAAATCACAAAATAGCGTAAGATAGGTCACTTTCCACCTATTACCTACCCTACCCAACTCAATTACCTAGACCTAGAGCTACTCCTAAATTAGTTCTACCCATTAAAAAAATTATTTGGGGGAAATAAACTACAATGCTAGAAATCTTCAATCTAGGAAAATAATTTTCACGAGCACTTTAGGAATAATTGATTGCTCCTTTGCCTTTGAGATTTGACTTGCTTTTTAGACTAATCCACTACTAATGGTAGCTAATCTACAACAGTTACAAATATATTCAAGATATGAGTAGAAAGGCAATTTTCTAAATAGAATCCTCGTGCCGAGCCCGTAATGTTACTTTTGCCTCTTCCGTTTCTCTTCCTACCTTAATTCTTGCAGATGCCACCTGCTCTAAAAGCGTGCCGTTTCTCTTCCTGCCTTGAATCTTGCAAATTTGAATTCAGCCTTTAACTTTTTCTTGTGTCTTTTCTCAATATTTATTTTCGCTCCTATTTTTTAATTAAGTAATCTTTTTTGCATGCTGAAATTAGGTGCAAACATTGCAGTCTTTACTTTTTCATGTTCTATAGTTTTGTATACTTGGGTGTTATATATATATTTCATAATGCCAATAATAAAACATACTATGGGTGCGACTTGAAACAGAACGGTAAAAAATACCGTTAATTCAGTCAAATGTAGTGAAGAAACATATAATTAAGAGTATATTTTAATCTTCGCGTTCTGTGTTCCATTACTTAATTACTATTTAAGAAAAATTAAACTGTAAATTGCTTGCCCGAAGAAGTTAAGTGGTGAGAAAAATATGCACCAATGGTTTGTGGCTTAAAATCTAATTAGAACCTGACGATTATATTACTATACGAGCTAATTAAGCTGTTTTAGGACGTTAATCTCCTGCGTAGATAATACGTACATTATTCGTAAAATCAGATACGTAGATTTAAAGCATTTTCACGCGACACTTTCAACGTGAAATCTACGTAAAATATCTACGTATATTCTACCAAAGTTTTGTTGATATTTAACGTAATTTTAACGTAAATTTTGCGTAACTTTTCCAGTTGGGTGGTGGCATGTCGGACACGAAGTGGTGGCAGCCGAAGTGCTGAAGGTCGCACATCCAGTGGCTGCGGCAAAACGGCTGGTGGACTTGGCGCAGGTGAGTTTAAACTCTGGCCTAGAGCGCACACGCTAGCTCCAAGGTGTTAACCCCAATGCCACGGAGAGTGCACACTGCTGGCCGCTGTACACACAAGGACTAAAATTTCAGCACAAAAATTGCTATTGCTTTTGATAGAAGGGAGACCCAACGTTTGTCTTTTGGTATTACTTGCCTTTTTTATAGCTCTATAGATATTCATAAAGCTTTTTCATTAGAAAATTATGATTCTATGTTAATCTTTTATAAACCAAAAGCAGTATGAATATCAATATGCCCCAATTGGGCCAGTTGTGCAACCGACAGCTCAGCAGCAGCTACATGTATTGCGCGGTGCATCTGAAGGCTGCTTAGTCCAGTCCCTGGGGGGTCGCCACACACACAGCCTCAATTACCCCAATGCTGGCACCCATTTTACAGCTGGGTGAACTGACGCAAATGCAGAGTTAAGCGTCTTGCTCAAAGACACAAATTGTTCCAGTGGGATCGGGAATCGAACCCCTGACCTTCAAGTCGTGAGTCCGACGCTGTAACAACCAGGCTACAACCCCAATGTACAATTTCGGAAAATCTGTTTCCTAAAGTTTTCCAAGAAACGGAGTCCCCGATCTACCTGAGTGGTCCTTGTGTTCACCCTGTGTGAGCGTGTGCCTGCATGCGCAACTCACCCGGGCGCGTGCTCAGGGATCAGCAACTACTAAGGGCCCCATTATCCGGGCGTTTTTGGAGGTGGGGTGGGTGTCAACCCTCCTCGCCTCTCATTGGCTGGCGCGCGCGGCGCCAATCAGGCGCCCATGCCGCAGGCGCACCCTCCCGATATGTATGCCCACCCTCCCGATATGTACCCCGATATGTATGCCCACCCTCCAGAGCAGCAGGCGCCCATGCCGCAGGCGCACCCTCCCGATATGTATGCCCACCCTCCCGATAAGTACCCCGATATGTATGCCCACCCTCCAGAGCAGCAGGCGCCCATGCCGCAGGCGCACCCTCCCGATATGTATGCCCACCCTCCAGAGCAGCAGGCGCCCATGCCGCAGGCGCACCCTCCCGATATGTATGCCCACCCTCCAGAACAGCAGGCGCCCATGCCGCAGGCGCCCCACTCTCCCAAGCCGCAGGCGCCCCGAGTGTACACTCTCCCACGCCGCAGACACCCGAGTGTACACTCTCCCCAGTACACTCTCCCGATATGTATGCATACACAGATATGTAGTCAGCGATATTAGGCTAGTGAAAACTACTTATAGTAGGTGAAATTGCGTATATTTGCATAAAAAAGTAGATAAAACATATTGGTAGGTGTGAATAATGACGCATAATGCATATTAAAATGTACATATTGGAGCTGAGCAGCAAAAAACACACAATGTAGGCGCATATTATCGATATATTGACAGAAATAGACAAAGCGGGTACTGTAGGCGCTGATAAAACATAGGTGGAAATACACACAGTATATTACACACACTCTAGATTCAAATTATGTAGGTGCATAGGGTAAAATACACACACTGCAAATTGAGTATAATGCAGGAAAATTATAATACATAGCATATAATGTAGGCGCATTTTAAACAATACATTTTCCATATTAACCCGCAGGTACAAATTTCAGTGCATAGGCTAAAATACACACACTGCAAATTGAGTATAATGCAGGAAAATTGTGACATATACAACATATGTATGCAAAATTAAGCGTATAATGTAGGTGCAAAGTAAAATACAAGCAACCGGCTCCATAGTAAAGAGACACGCCCCCAGAGCCAGGGCCGGGGGGTCCCAAGTACAGTGCGGACAGAGAGGAGTAACATAGAGAAATTCCTCCCCAAGCCTCAAATAGGGTTTTTTTCAAGGGGATCCCAAGTACAGTTCAGGCAGAGAGCATTCCAATCCTCCCCAAATGGGGGTTATCAAGGACCCCTCACATTGCACAGTGGAGGTAGAGTAACAGACCGCATACAAAGAGAATTCCAGTCAAACTTTACAGCACCTCCCACCCCAAATGAGGGTTTTAGTGGATCCCCAGAGGGTAGCTCTCCAAGTTGAGGGATCCCCAGTGTATTGCGAGGCCCAAGTACAGTGCATGCAGAGAGTAACAGAGTACAAACAGAAATTCCCTTATCAGTCAAACTCGAGCTCGATCTTCAGCCAGGGCAGTCTCCTCCTCATCAGCGCTCTCGAAACATCTGTCAAAGTAAACAATATTTTAGTGTTCAATATAGACAGATTATATCTAATTTATATGCAATTTATATGAGATTAAGCTTACCAAAATCGGGTTCGCGCTGTACGGATGCGGCATGCCTCAATTAGCAACCCTCGTCAAACAGATTTCCCCAAGGGTAGGGTTTGATGCTGTCAAGGCAGTCCTGCAGATTGTCCTCTGTCTTGGCTCTCTTGGCCTCGGGCTCCAGCTTGAAGAGCTTGTCCAAACGGGAGGCAAACATCCGGCGCCACAGATCAGGCGTGAATTCGATCGTGTAGCGCCAATTAAACTTTGGGTCCACGTTGAGCCAATTGCGCCGCAAACGGATCCTCCCTCGCGAAGCTTCAACTGCCTTGAAATTGCCCAACAGGACCCGCTTGTTCACGTGAAGGCGGGCAGCGGCCTCCAGGTCAGGCCGCGCAGCTTCGAGCTTCTCCCACTCTCGCTCGCTCAAGTAGATTGCAGGGAAGCCGTCCTTCCACACTCCAGCCTCGTCTGTGTAGAGACGCCGAATTTCAATCAAGTTGTGTTCAGTTTCAAATGTGGGCATCCGCGCCACAAAGTTTTCGTATAGAGAGATAGAAGACATGATTTAGCAGCAGCAGCAGAGAGCTCTCTGACAGCCGTGCAGCGCCTTATATACCCCCAGATGGAGGGTGGGGTGGGTGGTGATTTTGAGGGTGATTTTTTATGATTTTGGTTGGTTTTTGGCGATTTGACCAATAGCAGGCAAGCTGAGCAGATTTTTTAGTATATATACAGACCCCCAGAGCCAGGGTAGAGAGATAATCCTTCTCTCTCCGCTCTCTCACGCTCTCTGTTTGCAAAATGGCTAAACGCAGCGCCGCAGCAACTGCTTTCCTGGCTGACAAGAGGCAACGTCTTTATGGTAAGTTTTAATTAATTTCTGGCTGTCTAGTCTAGACTAGAGTTGCTAGGGTGGGGTACTGCGGCAGGGGGGTGAGCTGCTGCGACAGCTGCAGGGGTTTAGCGCTTCAGCTGGGTGTGCGGGGACAGACTGGGGCTGCAGATAGGGTGCTGTCCAGACAGGCTGCAGCTGGGGTGCAGATAAGAAATTGCTGCGACAGAGAGTTGCTGTGGAGCAGCAGAGTAAACAAAGACTGGGACCGCGGGCAGGGGTGGTGCGACAGCTGCAGGGGTCTAGACTGGAGTTGCTAGGGTGGGGTACTGCGGCAGGGTCTGTAGCAAAAAAAACTACTGGGGTGGGGCTAGACAAGTTTCAACAGGGCGGTGGCAGAGAGTTGCGGGGTGTGTGTAGCGCGGGGACAGACTGATAAGAAATTGGTGCGGATAGGGCGCTACCCAGACAGGCTGCAGCTGGGGTACAGATAAGAAATTGCTGCAAAAACAGACAGAGAGTTGCTGGGGAGGGCTAGACAGCAGCAACAGCTGCAGGGTCTGTGGGAGAGGGGCAGCAGAGTAAACAAAGACTGGGGTAGTGTGACAGGCTGCAGCGGGGGTGCAGATAAGAAATTGCTGCGACAGAGAGTTGCTGCGGGGACGGCAGAGTAAACAAAGACTCTGATTAGAAATTGCTGCGACTGAGGGCTGGGGTTGGGAAACACGCTGGGGTCAGGAAAATGACAGATTCTTCTGTTTTTTTATCTCCTTGTGTTTTTTCAGACGCGTTTGTCCCGCCAACACAGCCGGAATCTGTTACCGGACCGGGTGAGTTATCCAGCCCCCCCAATCCCCAGACAGACCCTGGCTGACTCACACCCCCTACTCATTCCATGCAGGTTTCACGGCCCGGCTAGATAATCAGCGTGACCTGCCCAAGTTTAGGGCAAAGGGTGTTGAATATGTTGTGAAGTTAGATGACACCGAAGATTTACGCGAGACATTCGCTAGTATGCTCGATGTCTTTAAGCAAGATTTAGCCGGCGAGGATTTCATGGCTGCGAAATTCGAGAGCGACAATATGCTCAAAGCGGCCCATACTCCCCCGGTGCGTGCATCCCGCATGACGGCTGAATTGTTGTTTAAGCACATCAACAAGATTGTGCAGTCGGATGCCACTGTACTGACGGGCAACTTTTCTATCCGTCTGCTAAAGGCCTGGGTACCTCGAGGTGGCTGTGCCCTCGAGAACAAGCATCTAGAAGAGAGGCACGCCTTCTCCAAGCACTATGTCCGCATCAACAACACGTACAAGAGGTGCCTGCTGCGTGCTCTGGTCGTGGCCTGCGCCTACCTGCAATTTGTGGCCAAGCGCATCACCGAGGATGTGTGGCGCAGGATCAAGGCCAATTCGCCCAAGCAGACTAAGCTGGCGACTGAGCTGCAAGTCAAAGCAGGCCTCTACACGGTAAGTTGTGCACTAATTTTCCACTGTATCATGGAATACTAAAAGATATATTTTCTGCTATTTTCATAGATTACTAAAAGAATTTATACACAGTATTATGGAATACTAAAAGATATATTTTCTGATAAGAAATCTTACATAGTACCAGGGAATACTAAAATAATTTTTACACAGTATCATGGAATACTAAAAGATATATTTTCTGATAAGATTTTTTTGCACAGTATCATGGAATACTAAAAGAACCATACTCTGATGAGAAATTTTTCGATAAGGAATACTAAAAGAAATATTTTACCCCCCACACAGACTCATCAAATCGTCTCGCAGGCCGGTCCTTTCGGGCTGGATGCACTGCCCGAAGCGATCTGTGCCCTGAACCGGCTGCATCCTGGCCACAACTTTGGTGTACGCGTGTACCGGGCAGAGGAGGCCAACCGGTGCATCTTCAACCTGCCTGGCACCGAGATTCTGCACCTGCACCTGGTTGAGCAGCACTTCAACGTGATCACCAAGCTGCCTGCGTTTTTCGGCAGCCTCTGCTACTGCGCGAAGTGCGAGATGGCCTATGATAGCGACCCCGCCAAGCACAAGTGTGCGGATGCGTGTAGCACCTGCAAGACTCCGGGCTCCAACTGCAGGGCTAACCGAGCATATGTAAGATGCCAGGATTGCGGGCTAAATTGCTATAATGCTCAGTGCCTAGAGAATCACAAGCGCAAGAATAAGGCGGGCAGATCTCGCTGTGATTCAGTCCACGTTTGCGGCACGTGTGGCTATCTAGAAGAACTGAAAGTAGGCCAAGCCCCAGAACACCAGTGCGGTCACGCACGCCAAGTGCCCAGTCTGCAAGCAGTACGACGAAACTGCCACCCACGAGTGCTTTGTCACCCCGCCCAAAGCCAAAGAGTATAGCGCCCCGTACGTTTACTATGATTTTGAGACGTACGTGGACTCGGGAAAGCAGCACCGGGTACACTTGGTTACGGCAGCTACCTCCTGCGAGGCGTGTCCCAAACTCTTCCCCAGGCCCCGCTGCGGCGCGTGCGGGGGACTACACAGCTTAGCCAATTGCATTGCGGGACGCGATTTGGCTCGCGATTTCACGAGCTGTGTGTCCCACAGCGACTGTGCCTGCGGGATGCGAGAGTTTGTATCAGTCGGGCCGCACTCTCTTGATGCATTTTACTGCTGGTTGACTAGCGTGTTCAAGCAGGGCGCTATTGCTATAGCACACAACGGCTCTGCGTATGACGCATTCCTCCTGCTCGGCGCCCTACTCAACGGACTGGCCAAGAAGAAGCCTCAGGTGATCTTCCAGAACAGCCGCCTAATGTACATGAAGTGTGACAAGATCACCTTCAAGGACAGCCTCAACTTCATCCCTATTGGTCTGGCGCAATTCCCAAAGGCGCTTGGTTTGGGCACCCAACTGACCAAAGGAGATTTCCCGCACGTGTTTAACCAGCCGCAAAACTGGGGCTACGTGGGGCCTTACTGTTCAATTGAAATGTACGGCGGGAAGAAGAATAAGCAGCACGACTCCATCGCGGACTGGTTGGCCAAGCAGGAGGGCAAAGTGTTTAATTTTAATAAGGAGTATCTGGACTATTGTCTGCAGGACACGCTAATTTTGCGGGAAGGCTGCCTTAAATACACCCGCCTGATTAAGGACATTTGCGGACTGGACGCATTTGTCCAATCCAACACTTTCGGGCTTGGCTATGTCGGTATTCACCTCCAAGTTTATGGAGCCCAACACTCTTGGGGTGATTTCTCGCCGATCAGATGTACAGTCGCACAAGGCGCGGTGTTGGCTGGCACATTTGAATGCAACCGAGTTTGGCGGCCGGTTGAGGACAGCCGATTCTGGCGGCGAGGCTTTCGCCATGGGCCGTAAGGTGGACGGTTTCGACCCGGAGAGTAGGACGGTGCTGCAGTTTCACGGGTGCTTCTATCACGGGTGTCCCAAGTGCTTCCCCAACGGCGACGTGCTGCACCCGCTCAAGAACCAGCCAATGCGGGAAATTTATGAAGAGACTGAGCGCTTCACTCGCCTGCTCTCCACTGCCTACAATGTACGTGTCATGTGGGAGCACGACTATCAGGACGAGGGAGCGCCAGTCCAGCAGCCTATTCGCCTGGAGGATGCCCTGTTCGGCGGTCGCACCGAGGCTTTTGTCCCGCACGCCGAGGCCACTGAGACTGTGGAGCTGCGCTATCGGGATGTGGTAATTTTGTACACTTGTACACACACACACAGTTGACATGCGTTTGAGTTTAGCCTACTTATCCCCCCTAGGTGTCGCTCTACCCGACTGTCAACAAGTTTGACAAGTACCCCGTCGGGCACCCGGTTTACCACCCCGAACCTCATCTAATGGATGAACAGCAGCTGGCTGGGTATTTTGGCATCGCCGAGGTATCGATTCTGCCGCCAACCAATCTCCACATCCCGCTACTGCCCGCCAAGATTAACAAGAAGCTGGTTTTCGGCCTCTGCCGCGTCTGCATGGAGAAACAGTGCAGCAGCGAGTGTACACACACTGACGCTGAGAGAATGCTCCGCGGCACGTGGGCGACCCCAGAGCTCCACAAGGCCCTGCAGTTGGGTTACAAGCTGCAGTCAGTTCATGCCCTGGCCTATTGGACCGAGACTCGGACCGGGCTGTTTGCAGACTATGTAAACACCTTTTTAAAGCTCAAAGCCGAGTCTAGCGGTTCACCGGGGATGACTGAGGACGCCAAGGCTGCCTACATGGCCAGCTTTTTCGAC
This sequence comes from Macrostomum lignano, assembly GCA_002269645.1. Taxonomy (NCBI): domain Eukaryota; kingdom Metazoa; phylum Platyhelminthes; family Macrostomidae; genus Macrostomum; species Macrostomum lignano. The sequence continues at coordinate 28,265 of NIVC01001431.1, read as the reverse complement.
CGCGAAGGCGTCCGGCTGGAAAAGGTGGAAGAAAATCCTGGCCTGCGCTTTGTTGCCAAGATTTTTCTAAACTCGTAAGTTGGGGTTTTTCTACTTGCAGTGGGGGACCGTGTTTTTCTACTTACAGTAGCCAGATATACAAAAATTTATTTTTTCCCTGCAGGCTCTGGGCAAATTCTGCCAGCGCGACGACCTGACCTCCACAGAGATTGTGGACAGCTACGAGGCGTGGCTGCAGCGCCTGACGGACCCGTCCATCAAGGTCAAGTCGTGCGAGCCAATCGGGGAGAGCTTCATGATGCTCGAGTACAAGCCCCGATTTGGTGCCGCTAGCGAGCGCGCATTTAAGTACGCCAATGTGCCTATTGGCGTTTTCACCACCTCCCATGCCCGGCTGCGACTCTACGAGGCTCTGGAGGGTCTAGGAACCCGCGTCATTTACGCCGATACCGATTCGTAAGTAATTTTTTCAACTGTCTCTGTCTCTCTTTCTCCCCCTAAAACTATATCCTCCTCCACCTCCTCACAGGGTCGTATACCGCTGCTCTCCGGGCGAGTACGAGCCTCCGGGCGGTTCGAGTTTGGGGCAGTGGACTGACGAAGTACCTGCAGGCTGCCGCATGGTACAGTTCACCACGGGAGGCCCCAAACTCTACCGGTACGTGGTGGAGAAGCCTGACGGGTCGCTGTACTCGGTGCTCAAGTGTAAGGGCATCAGAGTCACGCCCGAGATTGCGGAGCGCGAGGATGAACTGCAGCAGATTCTGCGCCACGGCGGGACTGTACGGCTGCCCCAGGCCCAGTTCAGGCGCGATAAGGCCAGCTGCACAATAAGGACCCTCGAGATGGACAAGACTTTCCAGCGCGTGATGACTAAGAGGGTGTATGGGGCCGCCAGCCGACCGTATGGCTTTCGTGAGTGAGTGAGAGATAAGGATCTGTCTTTTTACACCTCTCTGCCTGGGATTCCCCTATGTTCTAAACTCACCCCAACTGTGCATTCTGGCGGGATCATTTGACACCTCCTGAACATTGAGGCTGGGTCCTTCATCATTTGACACCCGGGAGCACACTGTACATGGGGGCGGTCTCTATTACTCTCTGCCTGCACTGTACTTGGACCTCGCAACACACTGGGGGATCCCTCAACTTGGAGAGCTACCCTCTGGGGATCCACTAAAACCCTCATTTGGGGTGGGAGGTGCTGTAAAGTTTGACTGGAATTCTCTTTGTATGCGGTCTGTTACTCTACCTCCACTGTGCAATGTGAGGGGTCCTTGATAACCCCCATTTGGGGAGGATTGGAATGCTCTCTGCCTGAACTGTACTTGGGATCCCCTTGAAAAAACCCTATTTGAGGCTTGGGGAGGAATTTCTCTATGTTACTCCTCTCTGTCCGCACTGTACTTGGGACCCCCCGGCCCTGGCTCTGGGGGCGTGTCTCTTTACTATGGAGCCGGTTGCTTGTATTTTACTTTGCACCTACATTATACGCTTAATTTTGCATACATATGTTGTATATGTCACAATTTTCCTGCATTATACTCAATTTGCAGTGTGTGTATTTTAGCCTATGCACTGAAATTTGTACCTGCGGGTTAATATGGAAAATGTATTGTTTAAAATGCGCCTACATTATATGCTATGTATTAAATTTTCCTGCATTATACTTAACTTGCAGTGTGTGTATTTTAGCCTATGCACCTACATAATTTGAATCTAGAGTGTGTGCATTATACTGTGTGTATTTCCACCTATGTTTATTAGCACCTACAGTACCTGCTTTGTATTTTGTCTATTTCTGTCAATATATCGATAATATGCACCTACATTGTATGTTTTTTGGATAATTCTGTACACCTATATGCGTCATTATTCACACTTACCAATATGTTTTATCTACTTTTTTATGTAAATATACGCAATTTCACCTACTATAAGTAGTTTTCGCTAGCCTAATATCATTGACTACATATCGGGAGAGTGTACTGGGGAGAGTGTACATCAGAGAGTGTACTGAGGAGAGTGTACACTCGGGGTGCCTGCGGCATGGGAGAGTGTACACTCGGGGTGCCTGCGGCTTGGGGCGCCTGCGGCATGGGCGCCTGCTGCATACATATCGGCAGGGTGTACATATCGGGGTACATATCGGGAGGGTGCGCCTGCGGCATACATATCGGGAGGGTGGGCATACATATCGGGAGGGTGTACATATCGGGAGGGTGCGCCTGCGGCATGGGCGCCTAATTGGCGCCTGATTGACGCCGCGCGCCTGGATGGCGCTTGGCGCCACGCGCCTGCGGCGCGCGCGCGCCGAGCGCCAGCCAATGAGAGGCAGGGTGGGTTGACACCCACCCCACCTCCAAAACGCCCGGATAATTGTGCACATAGTAGTTCAGCAGGTTTTGCCATAGACTAATTCGGTCGAGAAAATATCGGACTTCTCAAGAAGAGCACACTACCCCACCGACCTCAGTCTCTTTTCTAAGAAAACTGACTGCAGCGTCCTGCTGATCCAGCTATCCAGGAGATTACTTTGACATCTGCTCAATCTGTGACCAAAATCCTCAGACATAACTGCCTTCTTCCACTCAAACACAGTCGCACGGCTCCAGCGGCAACATCTGCGTCCTAATCGTGAAGATCCGTCCCGAACTGCTGGCCAGGGCGCCAAGTTTTGCCGACGAGGACTTCGCCGCCTCATCCTCGGTGTTCAGCTTCGACTCGGACCAGTCTGAGGACCGCAGAGACCGGCTCGCCTGCGGCATGCGCGACCGCCTAGCCAGCGAAGTGAAGCACCAGGAGCTCGACGCCAACTTGGCCGATGCGCTCAGCGGCGACGGCGGATCCACTGTCCCCGACGATCGATCGACGACGTGGACTTGGCAGCGGCGCCGGCGGCCGTCGATGTCGAAGAGAAGCGGCATCGGCGCCGGCATGTCCGGCCTGCTGCTGCGGCATGTCCACGCCTCGCTGACCGCCTCGGATGTCGGCATTGACATCGGCAGCGAGTGGAAAACCCAGCATCGGCAGCGTCGCTACGACGGTGGTGGAGACAGCGGAGACGACAGCAGCGACTGGGAGCTGGACTGGCGCTGGGACGCCGGCTCGTCGGTTGGCTACCCGGCCACTCTGGACAGCCGGCGGTCGTCGATTCCCGGCAGCCAGTCGGCTTCGAGCGACGCTGTCGATTTCAAATTGAGGGAGTCGCTTAATAGTCGCGGTAATTTGAAAGACCGCGTCTCATTTCTCACTAAGGGGCGTAGCTCTGTAGCTGTTGTGAAATATTTTGATGGGGATGGCGCATCTTTTAGGGCTTTAGCACCAGGGGCTTTAGCACCAGGGGCTTTAGCACCAAGGGGCTTTAGCACCAGGGGCTTTAGCACCAGGGGCTTTAGCACCAAGGGGCTTTAGCACCAGGGGCTTTAGCACCAGGGGCGCCAGCACCAGGGGCGCCAGCACCAGGGGCTCTAGCACCAGGGGCTTTAGCACCAGGGGCGCCAGCACCAGGGGCGCCAGCACCAGGGGCGCCAGCACCAGGGGCGCCAGCACCAGGGGCGCCAGCACCAGGGGCGCCAGCACCAGGGGCGCCAGCACCAGGGGCGCCAGCACCAGGGGCGCCAGCACCGGGGCGCCAGCACCAGGGGCGCCAGCACCGGGGCGCCAGCACCAGGGGCGCCGGCACCAGGGGCTTTAGCTCCAGGGGCGCCAGCACCAGGGGCGCCAGCACCGGGGCGCCAGCACCAGGGGCGCCAGCACCAGGGGCGCCGGCACCAGGGGCTTTAGCTCCAGGGGCTTTAGCACCAGGGGCGCCGGCACCAGGGGCTTTAGCTCCAGGGGCTTTAGCACCAGGGGCGCCAGCACCAGGGGCTTTAGCTCCAGGGGCTTTAGCACCAGGGGCGCCAGCACCAGGGGCTTTAGCTCCAGGGGCTTTAGCACCAGGGGCGCCAGCACCAGGGGCTTTAGCTCCAGGGGCTTTAGCACCAGGGGCGCCAGCTCTAGGGACGCCAGCAGCAGTTGCGCCAGCACCAGGGGCGCCAGCACCAGGGGCGCCAGCACCAGGGGCGCCAGCACCAGGGGCGCCAGCACCAGGGGCACCAGCACCAGGGGCGCCGGCACCAGGGGCGCCAGCACCAGGGGCGCCAGCACCAGCGGCGCCAGCACCAGGGGCGCCAGCGCCAGGGGCGCCAGCACCAGGGGCGCCAGCACCAGGGGCGCCAGCAGCAGTTGCGCCAGCACCAGGGGCGCCAGCACCAGGGGCGCCAGCACCAGGGGCGCCAGCACCAGGGGCGCCAGCACCAGGGGCGCCAGCACCAGCGGCGCCAGCACCAGGGGCGCCAGCACCAGGGGCGCCAGCACCAGGGGCGCCAGCACCAGGGGCGCCAGCACCAGGGGCGCCAGCACCAGGGGCGCCAGCACCAGGGGCGCCAGCACCAGGGGCGCCAGCACCAGGGGCGCCAGCACCAGGGGCGCCAGCACCAGGGGCGCCAGCACCAGGGGCGCCAGCACCAGGGGCGCCAGCACCAGGGGCGCCAGCACCAGGGGCGCCAGCACCAGGGGCGCCAGCACCAGGGGCGCCAGCACCAGGGGCGCCAGCACCAGGGGCGCCAGCACCAGGGGCGCCAGCACCAGGGGCGCCAGCACCAGAGGCGCCAGCACCAGGGGCGCCAGCACCAGGGGCGCCAGCACCAGGGGCGCCAGCACCAGGGGCGCCAGCACCAGGGGCTTTAGCTCCAGGGGCTTTAGCACCAGGGGCGCCAGCTCTAGGGACGCCAGCAGCAGTTGCGCCAGCACCAGGGGCGCCAGCACCAGGGGCGCCAGCACCAGGGGCGCCAGCACCAGGGGGCGCGTGCATGTACTTCAAAAGCAAAATTGTTATTCCTTGAAATGCGAAATTGCCCTGGAATGGCTTAAAGAGAAGGCGGTTAAAGTAGAGAACTGGAAATGGGAAAAATATAGAAAATGTTTATAACCAATGGGAGGGAAATAAAATGCTGCTGATTAGAGATACTGTTTCTACAAATAGTTCAATTTTCTGTCCCTTTCTCAGCAGCTTCATCAGCTCTCGCTACAGCAGCAGCCCCACCATCAGATGTGAACCTCCGCCTGCACCCACACCGGAACCTGGTCGACACCAAAACGGAACCGGTAGCGCCCGGATGCGATTTCCGTCTAAGCGTGCAACTGCCAGTGCCCAAATCGGCTCAGAGAGATTAAAACACCTGGCTATAGGACTCCAGCCTGTTGTTGCTATATTTTTTATTACTTACTGGCTGCATGCTTATGTACTCGTACATGTAGAAACACGTTCATTTTGGAGTCCAGTAGACGTCCTTTTGTCACGCTTGTACCATACGATGGCATCCCATCCTATCCTACCTAGCACGTGTCGTCTCTGCCCCCCTGTCCCTCTCTAGCACCCCCGCCCCCTGTCCCTCTCTAGCACCCCCGCCCCCTGTCCCTCTCTAGCACCCCCCGCCCCCTGTCCCTCTCTAGCACCCCCCGCCCCCTGTCCCTCTCTAGCACCCCGCCCCCTGTCCCTCTCTAGCACCCCGCCCCCTGTCCCTCTCTAGCACCCCCGCCCCCTGTCCCTCTCTAGCACCCCCGCCCCCTGTCCCTCTCTAGCACCCCCGCCCCCTGTCCCTCTCTAGCACCCCCGCCCCCTGTCCCTCTCTAGCACCCCGCCCCTGTCCCTCTCTAGCACCCCCGCCCCCTGTCCCTCTCTAGCACCCCCCGCCCCCTGTCCCTCTCTAGCACCCCGCCCCCTGTCCCTCTCTAGCACCCCCCGCCCCCTGTCCCTCTCTAGCACCCCCCGCCCCCTGTCCCTCTCTAGCACCCCCCGCCCCTGTCCCTCTCTAGCACCCCCGCCCCCTGTCCCTCTCTAGCACCCCCGCCCCCTGTCCCTCTCTAGCACCCCTACTCCACTCTGGCACCCCTGCAGCTCAAGCTTACTTACGTGTCCCTTGTGTGTAAAAACCGCTTAGTTTAAATTGGCCACCAGCGTATTATATCATGGACACATTCAGTTATGTTACTATCTTATTAAGTAGTAAATCTTCGAGTTTTTTATTTATTAAGCACCACTTTACCTCGAATGATATATTATATTAATACGCATGCAATTAAATTCAAGTAACACAAAAAAGCAAATATTACTAAAAAAGATTTCCAGCAGGTGAAAAATTCAGATGTGTTTGAGACATTAACTTTTTTGTTTTTTATTTTTAAACGGATGTTTCATTTTTATATTAAGCATTAATTATCCTGGAGCAGGAAAAGTAAAAGTTGCAATACAGTGTATTAATAATTAGCTGCAAGGTTGCACTTGCTATATAACACTATTATGTTATTATATGACAGGTATGTATGTCACTCTCGAATATGTCACTCTCGAATATGTCACTCTCGAATATGTCACTCTCGAATATGTCACTCTCGAATATTTCACTCTTGAATATGTCACTCTCGAATATGTCACTCTCGAATATGTCACTCTCGAATATGTCACTCTCGAATATGTCACTCTCGAATATGTCACTCTCGAATATGTCACTCTCGAATATGTCACCCTCGAATATGTCACTCTTGAATATGTCACTCTCGAATATGTCACTCTCGAATATGTCACTCTCGAATATGTCACTCTCGAATATGTCACTCCTGAATATGTCACCCTCGAATATGTCACTCTCGAGTATGTAACTATTGAATGTCACACTTGGACACAAAGAACATCACAGTGGGCCCTCTTTTCTTGTCTCCTGCAATCTTCTCCGCTACACATCCGCGTTTTTTCTGCCTCCTTCGCTATCCTCTTCATCGCCTTCTCATTGCTGCTCTACTAGATATGGGATTTGAGTCACAAATATTTGAGTTTAATAATGTGAAGTAAAACCTTGATGCGATTTTTTGCATGAAATTCTGCAATTGCACCGAGTGAGTAGATTTCATCTTAGTTTGTACTTATGTACCTTTGCTGATTGTATTGCTAATTTTGTTTATAATATTGTATAATATAATATGTTATGAGACAAAAAAGCATAATAGTACATAATTTTTCGATATTTTTCTTTTTTTAAAAAGCCAGTTACACCAGCAACAGACCTGCTCACCTGAGCAGTCACTATGAACTACTTAATCGTGCAAATGTGATTGAAGGCCAATTGTTACATATATTTTAGGATAAACCAATTGACTCGCTGGCCGGAAGAATTCTCAGACATGCTTAGGGTCCTTGGCGGCTCCTTTGCTCGGCGCTTCTGAGAAATAGATTCTTGGGACGTTTGCTTTGCCGAGGGTGGAAAAAACTTTTAACTTGCTGATTTTATCAATTAGGTCTTTGACCTCACTCTAGCTGGATGAGGAAATTCACCTAAAGTCAATCGTGAGTGACCTTGTTCTATAGTTGATAGCTATCAACTAAATCAGTTTCAAATTGTTTCACAAGCTGGCAGGACCATCCTAAATAGGGTTACCGTGATCTGGACACCAGGTCACAGCGGCATCCTTGGCTACGAGCTGGTGGATCAACTCGCCAAACGAGGCAGCACCCTCGGGTTAAGCTGGCTGCCCCGAAGTCATCCGTCAACCGTGTGTTATTCACAAATGCCTGAGTCACCAACACCAGCTGCACTGAAACAGCTGCTCTGAATCTTGTATCGGCAAACGCGAGCTGCGATGCCTGCTATAAACCGGAAAGTATGCGAATACCTACATGTAGTCTCTTTAAGTAAAATTGACATCAGGAAGATGTGCATAGACATTACTGGCCACAGCTTCTTCCGGAGACATATTTCACTTACAAATTGGTTGCTCCCACATTTGCCCTATTTGTGGCTTAGAGGAAGGAACACCACGTTATATTCTGCCTGCACTTCAACAAAGCCTCCTAGGCTACTCGCTTAGTACAAGGCTACGAGTAAGACTAAGGGCTCCTGCCGGGGTGCAGATCGCAAATGCCACTCTCGCGAGCTCTTCTGTTGCTGTCGAGGCGTGGGCACAGTCCCAAGGCCTGTCCTGTTGTCGCGACTTTCCTAGTCATTTCTTAGTTCACCTTCAATTGTCTCTGTTTACTCCGTTTTCTCTCTCTCTGTCTAGCTCAATCTTGTTATTCTTATCTCTCTCTCCCTTGCTGCGTTCTGATTGGCTCTCCGTTCTCGCCTCTTTCCTCAGTCGCGCACTCCACCCCTTGAAGAATTCAACCTGGCTCAAAATCTAGCATTAGAAGCTCAGTTCGACTAGCCAAACTCGACCTCAACTCCGGCCCAGCTCAACATTCTCTGCAGTTCGCTGTTCTAGCCGTCTGCACTCGACAGTGGCTCGCTCCTGGTTCAACCGGCTTCTGCCGTGGCGGTCACGGTCTCCGCTCGACCACACCTGATTTCACATCATAGCACGGGCCAACTTCGTGACGTTCTGGAACCAGGGGCTCTCATCTAGATTCGAGCCGGTGCTGCTGGCTTCTGACTCTGCACGGCTTGCGGTAGATTGACTCTATGTGCTTGTTTTTTCGATGTTCTTTTTTCTATTCGCATACTACTCGTAGTTTGTCTCCTGCCCTCTTGTCCTCTCTTTTCCACCTTTGTCTCCGTTTGGTCGCTTAGACGTTCTTTAGTCGGGATTCTCGCTGCCGGTTTTCTCTGTGTTCTCGTTGTCGTTCGCATCTCAATCATGGTTCTCTCAGAAGATGAATTGGCAGCTGCTGTCCGGAAACGGGCAGGCATTCGGTCTAGCGTTACTAAAGCGGTCGGCAAAGTGCAAGTGCTGTTGGACAGGGGTTTGCAGAGAGAAGTCGAAGTCGCTGAGGCGGCTGCGTATCTCGAGGTGTTCAATTCGAAGCTCAGTATATTGAGGCAACTGGACGATGCGATAGACGAGTCTCTTGCAGATGAGCAGTTAGAGTCGGAGCGCGATGATTGTGAGCGCTATGGGCTGCAGTGTCTCACTTGCATCAAAAGGTTAGAAGCTGCTCTTTCTCGTAATTTTAAATCTCAGGCGAGTTCGCCTCCCACTCAGTCGCAGCAACCTCAAGTCAAGCTCCCTAAGCTGCAGGTTCCCACGTTCGATGGGCAGGTTTCAACATGGCAATCATTTTGGGATCAATTCGATTCCTCGATCAATTCAAACACCTCACTTTCTGAAATTGACAAGTTTAATTATCTCGTGGCCTCTCTATCTGAGGCGGCAAAGTCATGCATTAGAGGCCTGGCTATCACTGCTGACAACTATTCCACTGCGGTGGATATTCTAAAAGAGCGCTTTGGCAAACCCGAGGTGGTTGTCAAGGAGTTAATGCATAAAATCTCGGAGCTTCGCCTGTCTGATGCATCCCTGCGCTCTCTGCAGCAATTTCACGATGACATTTCTGCTGCCATGCGTAGCCTGAACGCTCAGGGTGTCTCTGCCAATTCTTACGAGTCACTTTTGGTTCCATCGCTGATGAGCAAGTGCCCATCAGCCTTCCGGTTAGAGCTCCTGAGAGCCGCGCAAATGCAGGGATCGGACATTAATTCACTGGAGAGCCTCTTGCGATCGCTAAAGCAGGAAATTACGGTTCGCGAAAGTGCTGGGCAAGGGCAGTTCCTGAGTTCGAAAGAGTCGACGAAGTCCTCATCACCTGCTGGCTCTAGCAGTAGCAAAGCTTCTCCACGGCATTCGTCTGTCTCGACTCTGGTGACACTTCAGCCGAAGGCGTCCAAACAGGCCTCTTCGAAGATCTTCTGCACCTACTGCAAAGGCTCACACTCGTCTGAGTCCTGTACCAACCTCGTTTCCGCTGATCAGAGACGGGCCTTTCTTGCGTCTGAGAAGCGCTGCTTTAGGTGCTTGCGCCTGGGACATTTGGCACCTCAATGCAAAGATCCGAGACCATGTCGGGGCTGCTCAGGTAGACACCATGTCAGCATCTGCATTAAAAATTCACAGGCAGGCAGGGAGTCAGATAAGCCATCCACGTCCGCCAAGAAACCAGCTTCGCCGCCGAATCAGTGCTTAGCATCTGTGACAGAGTCTTTTGCCTTCACAATGTTCATTTCTGACAATCCGGCAGTGGCTCTGCCCGTTGCCAAAGCCATTTTGCTCAGCACAGATGGTCGCCGGGAAATGATGGTGCGTGTTCTGTTTGACACGGCCAGTAATCGCAGCTACATTCGTCAGGACATTTGTGACCTGCTGGGCATTCAGGCGAATTCACTGGAACGGCTTAACGTCTCGTCGTTTGCTGGAAACAGCACGGCTCTGCAGTCTGGTAGTGCTAACATCGCATTACGCAAAATGGATTCTTTCGAAGTGATCCAGATTCGTACAAATATCGTCGAGACAATATGTCAACCACAACATTCAGTCAAAGTGACAGGGTTCGAACACCTGCACTCTCTAGATTTAGCGGATCCATACGATCCTCGGGATCAGCACACGCCTATATCTATTCTAATAGGCTCAGACTTCTATTACCAAATCGTGGGTGACACGGTAGTGCGTGGAGACTCTGGCCCAGTGGCCATCTCATCAAAGCTGGGGTTTCTATTATGCGGCCCCCTCGCTACTGGCATCAACAATACATGTAGTGCTAGTATAGGCAACTCGATCGAGTCTAGTGTTCCCAATGAGGACACCTGCGCTTTAGCTCTATGCTGCTCTTCCTGCTCTTTCAATTTAACTCCAATTAAATAGTCTTTAGTTTAGTATTTTTTCTACATGGCGCCCAATGTAAAATAATTAAGTCAATTCAGTAAGGCTGGCAAAGGCCATGCCATCGTCATAGTCGTAGCCCTCCACCAGTCATCTCGTCATCCCGTCTGTCGGCCTCATCGCTTCGTTTGTCGGCCTCATCGCTTCGTCTGTCGGCCTCATCGCTTCGTCTGTCGGCCTCATCGCTTCGTCTGCCGGGGGTGCGTCCTGCGGTGTCCTCGGTCTCTCTCGGTCTCAAATTCTCGGCCGGGGCACCTCAGGGCTCGCCTGCCGGATCGTCTCTTCGCTCATCGTCTGCCGGGGGTGCGTCCTGCGGTGTCCTCGGTCTCTCTCGGTTTCCAATTCTCTGCCGGGGCGCCGCGGGGCTCGCCTGCCGGATCGTCTCTTCGCTCGCCTGCCGGATCGTCTCGACTCTCTTCACTCATCGTCTGCCGGAGGTGCGTCCTGCGACCTGCGGTGTCCTCGGTCTCTCTCGGTTCAAATTCTCGGCCGGGGCGCCTCAGGGCTCGCCTGCCGGATCGTCTCTTCGCTCATCGCCTGCCGGATCGCCTCGTTAATTCGTCATTCAATTTTTTCTTTCACAATGTAAAAAATTAAATTAATTTTTTAGGGGGAGGGTAAAAGCGCCTTATTTCAGTTTTTTCATTGGTTATACTCGTAACAATTTATTCATTAAAATCGCACACGTGAAATTTCTTGGTCAAATTTGCATTCACTCTAGTCTCCACAGGTTTTGTATTGAAATTCTTAGTCGTATTTGTACACCATTGTTAAATTTGCTTTAAAGTTGTTTCTTGAACCCTAATTCATAATTCTATTGGTACTCGAAAATTCAAAAAATGTTCCATTTTTTGGGGGGAGTGTCGCGACTTTCCTAGTCATTTCTTAGTTCACCTTCAATTGTCTCTGTTTACTCCGTTTTCTCTCTCTCTGTCTAGCTCAATCTTGTTATTCTTATCTCTCTCTCCCTTGCTGCGTTCTGATTGGCTCTCCGTTCTCGCCTCTTTCCTCAGTCGCGCACTCCACCCCCTCTCTTTATTATCTGCAATTCAAACCCCCCAAATTTTCACTCACCATTTTTAATACAAAATATATTGACCGTGCAAGGCCTTTCGTGCCTATCGTTTGTTTTTCCGTTGCTCATCCTAAAGTTAAACAAATCGACTCCAAAATAACAACACCTGTTTTTAGCTTGGGGGTTGCTATATATAGGGGCTTCGCGGCGTCCTGACCACGTCAGTAGTGGATCTTGTTCTGTGGAATCATACATTAATTGAACGCTTTATATCAGCAACTACGTAACACTACTTTTGGGACAGCCCTCGTAAAAGTTACAAAAGCTGAAAGTATTCACGTAATTTTTTTCAGTCGGACTAGGCTCTTGCCTGCCCGAAGTTCCCCAGAAGTTTTGCACTTTGACATACAAGCCCACTTCTCTCCAGTAGCGCAAATAATACCGTGCTGTGCATTTAGCTGTGAGCAAATTCTTGTCTGATAAAGTGCAGTTTTGTAGGCTATCACAGAAGCACAGCCAGGCTTTGTACAATGGCAGAAGCACAATAGATAATCAATGTGCGCCCTTCTGCCCCTTGCCTCTTAGACAGTGGAATTGCTGAGTACTTCATCTTAAACTGCAGTCTTTAGGCGGGTTAACCCGTGGCTAGCTCTGTAGGTTAGTAGGTTAACTATGTATGAAGTCATTTCGGTGCATTTCCTGTGGTCGACTGAACTTTTTTCAGCCAGTGGCTGATTTTTAGCTTTCACCTTTATGCTGAAATGAGAGTTTTTTCTTCTAAATATACAGGCAAAATGTTTAAAAATTTAAATGTTTTAAATCTCAGTTTTGGTTCTTCTTAATACAGTATCTATCACATGTAGTTATTGTTTAGTTTCTTCCTCTTGAATCTGCTTTGAATTCTTTTCTTAACCCACTAAACTTTTTGACAAGTAACTTTATCGAATGCTCGTTAGTTGCGTTGCTTAAATGCGCTTTAAAAAACTGGGCTCCTTAAAGACTAAAGTCTGTGTTGTAATATACTCGTAGATGTCTAGCGTTTTAGTAGTTCTGAATGTAAGTTCTAAGTTTAGTTAATTCTCCCTTCTTATAGGCTCTTGGGATATTAAAGTCACACCAGCTTTTTGAGCTCTTCTTATTTTATTTCCAGTAAACTCATTTTTTTCTCAGTGTCTACCTTCAGGCGTGGCAAAACACTAGCGCTAAACTGACCACTTTGGCCTGATCTTGCAGCTTGGTCATTGATCTGACGATCTTGCTCGGACGCCGTTCTCTTGAGCCATCTCGCCGACACTTCGATGTCCAAATCGATCGCGGCTCCTTCCTCTGATACAAATACAATGTTGGGATTCCCTAACCTATAAGTCCCAATCCTATGAGCCTGTTGCTCATAACTCAATTTCAGTTAGTAAAGGCGATGTCAACATAATCTGAGTGTTTGACCGGTGGTGAGAGCAGAATTGGGCTCTTTTTTCTTCTCAAGCAACGGAGGAAACGGCGCGCCATTTTGAGCAGGGACAGCTATCAGATACTTTGAGCCGCTTGAGCCCGAATAGAGCTTCGACACTTGGCATGGCCACTTTTTGCACCTTGACAACCTAAAAGTAAATCTGTCACTGGAGTTTCCAATCTTTTTTCCAATCATGGGTCCTTTAAGTCATTCCGGCTGTTCACACTGGCTTGGACACTGAAACAATGATACGAGCGTAGTCTTCTGTATAGTTACGGCCGCTGGCACATTAAAAACCAGATAGCTCGTAATTGCGATCCTGCTTCTACCCGGGGAGGCTTGTACAAGTATTCGGATACATAAGATCCTCATCTTAAAGTCCCATTCTCTGCAGAGGGACTTAAAGAGATTAAATATTAAATTTTTATAAACATTTCCAGTGCAATAGACTCGGAAGAGCAACTTCCATTTTTCGACTGACGACGGCCCCTTCTAGCCTTTCAGGCTGTCTGTGACAATTAAGCGAAAATATTTGGAAAGAGATTTTCTACTATCCGTATCAGTAGTATTAGTATATTACACGCACCCCTCATTTTTACATGTAAAAATGAATACAGTCCCCACCCGTCCTAACCCGCTCAAGCGAGCCGCCTACAAATCGTACCCCTACTTATCTTATACTCGCAGTCGCACCCGAGTAGGTGGAAACCAACAGACTATTCACCAAGCACTTCAAATTCCGAAACCGTGTTAAACGCACGATAAGGTATACGCTTTACTCGGCCTTAGGCAACACTACTCACGAGCGCGGCCTGCGTCACTTCCAGTAATAGATATTGCGAAGATTATAATAACCACTTGCTCCGTAAATAAACCACTTGCATTCTATACCAACTCTACGATCCATACTCCGTTCCCGCCGGACCATAAGTGCTACATTTCCGAGAAAAGACCTTACCCCAAACGCTAGGGCGCACACAGCGAAATGTACACCCCCCGCCACATTAATCGATTAAAATCCGATTCTCATCAACCACCCGCGCACAACTTTTACCCCCACCCCCACCCCTCCCCACGACTTGAGGGTTTGAACAGATACAAACTTCTAGACGCAAGCGCTAAAAACGGCGTCAAGTCGGATTCTCGAGTGAATAGTCTGGCAAGTCTGGCAAGTTTATTAGTTCACCGAGTCTCGTATAACCATCTTAATGGCGAACCGACTACAAAAAATACTGGCTGTGTTTATTAAACAGGCCCAAGCCACCCAAAACAACGCGGAAACTACCAGACAACTTTCGGCAGTTGTCAGACAATTATCCGAGAATTCCCATTACTCCCAAGAAGAGCTCCGAAATCGTATAGCCGTCCAGGCATACAATAATACCCAAATGTTTACCGCAATCGGAGAAAGCGTCAACAAACTAATCAACCTAGCAAGTGCGCAACTGGTGGCCCTGAAGGTCGTTTTTCTAATTATTTTTCTGTTCCTGGTGCTCGCGTTGCTTCACCACTGCTACAAACGCATCCGCTCTCCCGAGTCCCGCCGTCCGAATGACTTCCGCAGCCAAGAGTATTCTCAAGCCACTCAGACGTAAGTAAATTCTAATCATTATCCGAAACATGGCCCCCAACTACCGAAGCATTCCGCTCTTATTTGCAGAGTCAGCACCGAAACACCTTCACCCGGACCGAACCCAAACCGCCGTGCTGCCCCAACATGGACTTCAACACCACGCTCGCCGTCCATGCCGACCTTTCCACTATCGTCCACGGCCGTGTTGATTGACTGAATCCGCCATTAAGTGTACTCGCCTACCTGCTAACAAACATTATTATGCTGTATTGTTAAACTTCTCGAAACGTCTACAATTTTAGGATCAGGATATTTTCCATTTTTATGTAGTACAGATTAGAACCAGGGGGACTGTCACTAGGCTTCAATATTTTACCCATAGAACTCAAAACCTCGATACCAACCACTCATATTCGTACTTATACTTTTTCGCATATTTTCTGTTACTTTTCATCCGTCTCCGCGGCATCTACATATGCATATCTTGCACTTTTGTTTACCTTATCCGCCCTCTCGATTGAACGCCGGCTTCAGTAGCTACTTCAACCAACATCGAATCCGTGTATTTTAGCACTACAAGTTTTAATACATTCATTGACAAACCGGTATATTTTTGTATTAAAAGTTTTTAACAAGTAAAATAAAATAAAATTGAATAAAAGTTGAATTTAAAGAACTAAAGCAAATTACATGCGATTTAAAAAATATAGCCGCGTTAAGATTCCCCCGGGTGATTCGACTCCCACCCCCCATGCTTCACCCCCACTTGAGATAAACCAGACCCCATAATACAGACCCCCCACCCCAGAAGCCCTAGAACTAACAACACCACCGAAAACTCAAACCCCGAGTTTATCACCCCTCTCTTTAACCCTAAGACAAACAAGATCCAAACCAATCCTTTAACAACGCTATATTTCCACCGATGACACAACAAGACAGACACCCCGCTGGCAAGCCCTTACATAGAACGAAGGCCTTGGATCTACGCCACACTGTATTTACATGTACGATTCTGCACACAGAGCGAATCCAAAAGAATAAATAGACACATATGTCCAAGCCTTCACTAAATAAAAGTCGCATACGAAACATTTACAAATACAAGTCCCCTACAGTCCACATAAACAAGCCGACGGCGGCGACGGAGTCAACCAACCCACACGCCGAGTTCCGAATGCCTACGACAGGTCCGCATCCTGAAACCAAGGAAGATGACATACATTTACCAGGTCAATTTACTACGCTGCAATCAATATAAAATTTACTAACCCTACCACCACCAGGGAATCCACTTCCGGATGGCGGCTTCGGAATCTAAAATTTGATTGTATAAATAACTCTTTGTTGTAACACAAACTCTACCACCATAGACTTGCATATTTCACCCTAAACCACTACCAACCTGCCCCCCCCCACCCGATATGACTGTGAACACCCTACAAAGAAGAGCATATTCTTCTACGTAACACCAACCGTGGAAGGTTGCGGCGGTCCAGGAGTCCGCCCCCGTCCGAACACGAAATTTGTCTGCAATTTAAAAAATAAGATTTCAACTGTTTTAACCCTCAAGTTTTAATCAATGCCATGCAGTCTTGAATGCGTGGCAGCATAAAGTAGAACTGGTTCATGCATTAACGGTCCCGTCTCACACTAAATAACACGAATTCTACTACCATAAAACCTCGTAACTCCATCTTAAACCGGCACGTGAAGAGCACCTCCCAAACCGAGCTACTTATGTACATCCCGCCAAAATAAAGAGCATGGGGTTCGATGTATCACTAACCGGAACACATGGCTGCGGTGGTCCGGGAGCTCGCCCTTCTCCGATCGCGCAATTCGCCTGAAATGTCAAATAAGATTCCAGCCTTTATATCTTCAATGTTTAATCAATGCCAAGCGAATACTGACCATTGTAAGCTGTGTTGGGCTGGACGAAACACACGCAGCCTGGAATATGCAACAGCAGAAAATACAACTGGGCTACAATATTGAACTAGGATCACACTCAATTAAAATACAATATCCATACCTCGTTTCGAGTCCGACGCCCACGTCCGCGAATCTACGATTCAAGAATAAAGAACAGACAAGTAAATTTATTTTCATACGGACGAGTGAATTATACCACACCAAAAAGCACATCTCCACTCACCATGGCTAAAAACTCCTAAAATGAGAATGGAAATTCTTTATTTATTAATGCAATATGTGATAAGAAAAGCATACGAATATTGTCTCGTACCTCCCTTCCCGAGCCACCATCTCCGGCACCAGTTCATGCGTTCGCGTACAAACTGCCGTCGCCCACTGGTGCTGCAAAACTACTCGGTCACTCATGCATAGTTGCTAAAAAAGGCAAAATGAACTCGTCAAGTACAAGCTCAGGCACTACTAACTAAAAATCAATCTTACGTCGTAACCCGCTTCACGATAGCGAACTTCGGGTCGCTCCTCACTTAGCTCCTCCAAAGCTACCGTCCTTGCGTTGAAGTAATCCTACCAGTAGATGAAGGCATAGTAAGTTATACTACCACAAAGCAATCGAACTCAGAATGCATATTACATACCTCTGTCCTTGGTGGGAACGTATTCCTCCCTATATTAATTTCCCCGTCATAGGGATCCTCGCGGCCACGCACACTAGGCGGAACTACCGCGACCGGACGGAGGTCTTGCTGCCCGTCTACTGAAGTCGGTATATGATGCCCTATCAAAATACGGTGCCATACAAGAGGAGTGGCAGCCATAAAAAACTATACTTACCAGACGGTCTACTCAAGGGCGACACTCGTCGGAGTCGATCGCTACCGTAGTCCACGAAAGCGAATTTGCGTTCCAATTCTTCAAAGTATCCCTCCTGTGCCTTCCAATACTCTTCCCGCGATCCGTCCTGAGCCTCGGCCATTGTCATTCGCAATCTATCGTTCGAACAGTTCCAAGTCTCCTCTCTAACTCAATGACCTAGATCTCCCCTTCATATGAAACTCAACCCACGCGGGGGATTGCACAATTTCCGTTATCGGCATATAGCATATAGATAGCACCGCGCTGTCAACCAACCACTCAATGCCGAAGCCAGTAAAACCCCCCTTTCGGTATCTTTCTACAAACCGACCTCTATGGGAAAACGTCACCCGTGACCCAAACTAGGGTGCAGGCATTTCCAAATTTTTATCAATCCAGCAATGAGCACGCAATTTACGCCCATGAAATGCATGCAGTCAATTCACCGACCCCAGCCTACTATAACCCGTACTATTATAAACCCGAACGCATCGAGTGAGATCAATTTCCTATTCGACTAGTGAACACCAAATTAGTGAACTTAAATAGCATGTCAAATCAATTCACCGATTTGCACGCACTACTATAATGCCAAAATTATCTCTTAACGCACGTATATATGCATCGCATCTCACCAACCCTAAACTCTTTAACAAAATGTCTAAAGTCCCTGGGAATTCACCAGCCAGAAGACCAACTACAATCTTCAACGATCCCACGCCCCCCTTAAAAACAACTCTATAAAATAGGTACCCCTAAACGAAATAAAATATTCATTAAGACTCCAAATAGAAGGCACTTCAAACACGCGTTCCGAGCAAGGCAAGATCAACACCATGGCTGGTTTCGCTGCCGAATCCGTATTCCAACCGGGTGCTATCCAAGCCGACGTTGGTAATCTCCACCTAGGCGAACCCAACGCTCCTACAGCAAGCTGCACCTTCCGTAGCGTAACGTGGACGCCCCCCAAAGTCGACAGGAGGTCCCCACTAGTGATTCAAACCACGACCCCAGTCGAGATTCTTCGTGGTATCCAAATACAGGATGCCGGAGAGTTTTTAGCCGGAGACCGTGAGGCGGTGGCCATCGGACTGTCATCATCGGCCTTTTGCAGCAAATTCCTACAATGCATCAAGTAAGTTTAAGAATTCGCCATCCTTGTTACATGTGCATACTCACTAGACCATGAATTCTTACTGCTCTTCAATCCCCTTGCTCTCGCTAGACAAGTCGAAAGAGGCATCGCTATCAAACTAAAGCAAATGGGCGATCCGATGCCGCTGCTTCGCATCTCCCGCGCCACCGAGGAAGGCGACCTGGGCTTTGCCCAGTGGATTGCCATAAAACCTACACTACCATGTTTCACCTTTCGAGCACTGCCTAATCAACACCCGCGTGAAGTTGACACAAGCGAGCTGAGAGGACTTAGCGGTCTTTACCATCTCTCCGTTCAGCTCACAAGTCTTTATCGTCAGAAGGAAAGCAAGACATGGCGCCTCGGCCTCGCCCTTCGCTCGCTGACACTGGTCGACGACGACCCGAAACACCTGCCGATGCTAGCCCAAGCTTTGCGTTTTCACATCCCAACTACGTCGACTCCAATCGCCGCCACCGCCGCAACTGAGGAAGAAGAGTCAACAACTACGACGACGCTAGTGAAACCAGTTAGCGGACGAAAACGACGACAAGGCCCAACTCGTCGCAGCCCCGCCAAACGCCCCACCAAGACGACTGGAGCAGCAACAACAGCAGCAGCAGCTGAAGACTGGATCACGGTGACTCCCGTCAAAGATCTTGTAAGCGGTGTTACCAATACTGTCCCCAAAGCGGGTAAAGCTGCAGCCTCCAACCCAGCGCTAGGGGACGTGGACTCGGGGGCCTCGACGGAGCCCATGGACAGCGAAGATGATGAAGTCTTCGCACAGTGACCGTTAGCGTTCACTTGGTGGCGGGAAGCTATACCTATAACTCTAACTACCATTCTCCGTAAACGGAAACGCATCACCCAGAAATATATAAAAATCTTAACCGTTATACAGAATTTTTTCTCGTATTTATTCTTTTCAGAGATTGGTCCTACTAATAGTGCAAGCCAGAACGAGTACCCCTCCAGGAGAAAAGTTAGATTTAAATAGGCTAAAAAAACGTCTAGGCCAGGCGGGAATCCCCTCCAAATTATACTCCGCCAAGCCAAGTATGCTTCGTATCGGACTGCCCCAATTTTCATGTCAGTTCTACCCCGGAGGACTACTCACGCTTTATGGCTGTAGATCCCGAGTCCAACTTCTACGTGCCCTGAATTTCATACACCTTAAAGTAATTAAACTAATCAAAACATCGATTCGTATAATCAGCTCTACAACCGTTGGTCTGCTCCACTATCCTGGACTCAAATTTTCGACCCTGAAAAACTTTATCGGGCCGTTTCACACAGCTCGGCTGTATTACGACGCGGAGATATTCCCACAAGCCATCACCCTCCGTAGTACTGCTCCACTCAATAGGACGGTGTGCAATATTTTTCATTCCCTTAAGATCGTTATAATAGGTGCAAAGACTACTAGCCAGATTTTAGAAATGATCAACATTGTTAAACAATTGTGTCAGGAAGCCGCTCCGAAACCAGAATTTGTTCCAATTCTAGCCAATATGACGAGCCAGTCTCGCATTTTTCTCCTGGAGGGCGTAATCGGTGCCGGGAAGTCGACGTTGCTTCGAGAACTGGCTCTCACCTCCCGCCTCGAGGGTTGGGCCGACAAAGCCGTCTTCGGTCCCGAGCCTGTTCACCAGTACGCGCGACACCCGCTCCTCCCGGACTCGGTAAATCTGCTTCAGTCATTCTATCGAGGCGAGCTTCCGGCCGTCGCATTCCAACAGCACGTCTCCCACGACTTGCTCGACAGAGACAGCAAAGTAAGTGGTACTATAGTATCTAGCAATTCCTTTCGTATAGCTCCTACTGCATGTACAACCAATGTCGAAAGACACGCACGGTATAGCTACTTTTGCCAATCTTGTGTTACCACCCAGGTCCGGAATGAGGTTAACCAACAATCCAACAACAAGGTGGTTATCCTCGACCGCTGCCTCGGGTCGGCTCGAGCATTCCAAGACGTACTACACCGTCAAGGCTCGCTGTCTGACACCGAATGGGCGATTGCTCAGCGCCAACTAGACGTCCTCGAAGCGACTGGGGTACCCTTTACCGGCGCGAACACGACGCTTATTTACCTGCGCATTGACCCGGAGTTGGCCATTCAACGCATCGCGCAGCGCGGACGCAGCGGTGAGGAGACTGGCATCTCCCTGGACTATCTACGATCGCTAGACGAGGCGTTTACACGACACTACCAGGACTACTCGAACGTACACGAAATTCTAATCAGATCGGATACATCTACGACCGATCTAGCCCATCTTGTTGGCGGCATCATTCGTCGTGAGCTCTGACATGCACTTGATATTAACAACAACGATTTTCTGCTGTAGTAATAAACACCTAAATTCAACCGAGCCCCTACCAAGTTGAAAAAACACCACCTACCACTACTACCTGAAGGTAAAATTCCCATGCGTACCCAACGATTTTTGTTTATCATGATGATCCATTCGAACTGATTCAGACCCCTAAAAACACTACCATTGACTAAGTTATACGATTCTATTCTTTCAACCACCATCAACGACCTACTACTTACTAGCCTGCTGTTCATTCCTAAATATTCAAATTGTCTACATAATTGTATCTCTGCAAAGTAAAATACAGTTTAACCACGCGGCGGAGGACATTTTTGGACTGTCCACCAAACTTAAGGCTGTGCATTCCTTCCTTATTTTTACCACCGAGCAAACTATTTAGGCGATTATCACAACCACCCCGTCGCCAACAATCGCCAACACCATTCCAGCCGTCGACGACGACGACGAAACAAATCAGATGCCCTGTGTGCCGGCAGAGATTCAACAGTCAAGCCGCCCTCCATGGGCACTCGCACAATGGCTCGTGCTATCAACCAGACCAACTTTTACTTCGAGAACCAGTGCGTCGGCTAATCGAAGAGGACACTCCACCAGGCTGGTCGGTACAACATACCGAGTCCGCACACCGAGGTCGGGCGAACTTTCTGACGTTCACGCCTCTGCTGGACGAGGACGATGGCGAGACCGAACCACCCAGCGAGTTACTTCCACAACTGCAAGTTCCACTTTTTCGTCTTTTTAACTCTCTCGGATCTGCGGACTGTTTACTCCGTACATGTATACATCTTAATGTAAAAATGTATCGTACTCGTTATCCCCCCGCCAATGACACGGCTGCTGGTGAATCCCCCCACAACGAAGAGGTAGAAGTAATCGCGCCCTTTTCAATTCCAAAGTCGTTATGGTCTCCTTCGATGCGAATGCTCCAGCCGCCGGCCGCCGTGTACTTCTTCTCTCTGAGGACGTTTTCAACCAATGGTACAGCGAGGCAACAAACGATCTGGTAGCTAAATTAGACAACTTTCAGTCCCGAGGTAGTAACTGGAAGTTCCTCGGCGTTGTCAAGGTCGACGTTATGCTGTGCATATTCCGCCGAAAATATCTACTACTACAGTCGAACACTAGCAGTCGTCGGCAGCAGCAGCAGGACGTGTGGGGAGCGGGTGGCGGGGCGGCGGTGGTGGTGGCGGCGGGCGTGGCGGCGGCGGCGGCGGGCGCGCAGGCGGGCGGCGGTCCAACAGAATCCGCTCCGACCCGTTCCGTTCCATTCCGCGTTCCACTGGCTGTTGGTCGTATGCCGGGAGCGGTTTTGTTTCTACGCCCGCACCGAGCAGATCAGCATGATTGTTTTATGTATGCTGTCGTGTCGAGCGTCTTTTCCTCACAGGTCGAAGGGCAAGCCCGTAAAAGGCGAAAGGCGTCTTACAGGCCTTGGCTGAAAAGCTTTCGATTTACGCGCGCCGGAGTGACTCGTCACTCAATTGGGAGCTACAGAAAGTTTTGCCGGCTGAACCCTCGAATTAGACTGATGCGTGTGTTTGTCTGGAGTCATGCCACGAATACTGCCGTGCTGTTTTTTAATTTTCGTCGTTCCACTGGTGACCTTGCGCCAGTCAATTGTCTGTTCATACCACCTTACGCAGAATTCAAGTATGGACACTACATGGCGGTGCTAAATCTGGATAGGCTGTTGAGTTCTCGTGCTAAACGCCGGCGCTATTGTCCTGAATGTCTGGCGAGCTTTATTCACACCACGTCTTGGGATTATATCTTGAAAGAACACGTGTGTGGCCAGACGACGGAGGAGCAACCAGGCGGCGGCGGCGGCGGCGGCTTCATTCGAACGCCAAAGCCAGTCACGGAGGAGGTTTTACCAGAGGAGGGCAAAGCATTTTTGTCTTTTTCAGCCTACGAGACTCGACTGCCGCCGCTGTATTTGGTTTATGCTGATATTGAGAGTCTACTTGTACCTGTTGAAAAGGCATCGGGGGCCTCGTCAAGGGCCTGCCAGTGCCTACGGCTAACAGCCGTGTTTTACAAATTCACGTGCCCGTTTGTGTGGCCTTTCGTTTGGTTGTCGATCCGGATTTGGATAGTGTAACGAGGGAGGATTTGTTGAGCAGATACAATACTCCATGCAAGTTGTTTTATTCTACGCCTGGCACAACAGATTGTATTGGCAGGTTTCTCTTGGCTCTGCGCGAGCTTGCATTCGAAGTAACTAATGCGACTAGCAAGATGACTTATAGACCAATGCTTAGAAAGTATCTAGGTCAGCGTCCTAGCGCAGATCGATGCTACGTCTGTCGTCGCGAGTTTTCCGCTGACGAGTCTCAAGTCTGGGATCATTGTCATTTGAGTGGTCTTCCACGTGGAATGGCTTGCATGTCGTGCAATCGAAAACTTGCCCTGCAGCGCTATCGAATTATCGTCTACCTGCACAATCTTCGAGGATATGACGGTAAAATAATTGTTCGTGAGGTGTACAATGTGTTTAGTGGAGAAGACGACGTTCAACTGCACGTTCTTCCCGAGTCTAGGGAACGGTTTAAGACGTTTTCATTAAAGTTCAAGGTACCGCTGCTGGTTGGCAGTCAACGGCCGCAGCAACAAAAGCAGAAGAAGAAGAATTTTGTTTGGTTTGAAATCTGCTTCAAGGACACGTTTGCGTACTTGTCGACAAGTCTAGCTAGTCTGGCAAACCGTTTGACGCAGGAACAATTGGTACACTGTCGAGATTTGCTGAATGTTTATCCTAAACTCCAACTGTCTACTCTGCAGCAGAAGGGAGTGTTTCCGTATTGTTACTTGGACTCTGAAGAGAAGTTGGACAGTGTGACTGAACTGCCATCGCGAGATTTGTTTTACGACGCAATGACCCGGCAAGAGTGTTCTAAGGAGGAGTACACACGCGCTCAGCAGAGTTGGCAAGAGTTTGATTGTGCCAATTTGCGTGACTATCTGACTGCGTATTTACTGTTGGATGTACTACTGTTATGCGACGTATTTGAGAGTTTTCGTCGGACTGCAATTCGAGAATACGGTTTGGATGTGTGTCATTTTCTCGGATCGCCAATGTATAGTCTGGCTGCGTGTCTGTTGAAGGTGAAGAAGCCGATCGAGTTGTTTACAGACGCTCGTATGTACTCCGAGGTTGAAGCTTCGATTCGAGGTGGGTTCAGTTTTGGCACTCGCCATCTTACTACGGCAAATAATCCAATGGTAGAAGAATGTCGTCGGCAGCTGGATGACGACGACGACAATTTAAGAGAACTACGGCGGAATGCACCGTATGGCACTCACTTGGCCTACCTTGATGCTAATTCTCTTTATGCCAGTTGTATGGTGCAGGCGCTGCCGTATAAGGCCTATCGTTGGTTGCCCCGTGAAGTGATTGAAAATCTATCAGTTGATGATGAGGCAGCTGAGTTGGAAAATCCGAACAAGTCGAGCAAGTTTTTGGCTTGGTTGTCTAGCTATTGCTCGAATGGACGAGGGGCGTTATTGAATGTCGATCTTTACTACCCAAAGTTTTTGCACGACTCAACTGCCGATCTACCTCTGGCTATTGGCCATGAAAGAATTGATAGTGCCTATTTAACCGAGCATATGAAGCAGGATTGGGTTTGTCTGCAACGCCAGCTTGATCCCAGGAAGAGGAATGCGGAGGTATACGAGGACGTAAAACGATTCACTTCTCCGACAAGGAAACTAATTGGCTCTGTTACGCATAAAACAGGGTACATTGTACATCATCGAGCATTGCGTCTTTACCTCGAGTTAGGCATGCGCGTGACGCGGGTTAATCGTGTTCTCGAATTCGTAGAAGGTCCTATTCTACAGGAATATATTGAACATAATATTCGTCGGCGGTCTGAGGCGACTAGCGATTTCGATCGAGATTTCTTTAAACTATTGAACAATGCTGTGTACGGCAAGTTTCTGCAGCGAGTTCGAGACCGACTCAGCTATCGCATGTGTACTACTGCCGAGAAGTTGGAAACGTATGTCGCTAAAGAGGAGTTTATGGACGTGATTCTGTATACAGATCGTCTAGCGGGCGTGAGTTTGACTCCTCGTCGAGTATTGCTAAACAAGCCAATTCTGATTGGTAGCGCTATTCTGGACCTTGCGAAAACATTTGTCTACGAGTTTTTCTATTCAAGGATTCAATGCCATAGGTCGCTTGCTTCTGCCCGCGTGCTTGGTGGAGATACGGATAGTTTGATCCTGGCATTGGTTATGGCCGACCCGGAGACGAGTCCTCAGGAGACATTGTTTAAAGACTTGGTGGAGTGCGGTGTGTTAGACACTAGTAATTATCCACCTTCTCATCCGCTTTATACAACAAAGTATAAAGGGAAGTTAATGGCCTGGAAAGATGAAGTTTCCGGTTGTACACTGTTGGAGTTTGCATTTCTACGCCCGAAAAACTATTCAATGGTGTATGCAAAGGAAAGCCTCTGTCAGATTGTGCGTTGCAAGGGCGTGTCGAAGTCGATTGTAAGAGGTATGAAGCACAATGTATTTTTGAGTGTGTTGAAGGATCGAGTTTTGGAGCATGTAACGATGCGGACGATTACTTCGCGACGACAGAAGATTTATCTTCTTGAGCAGCGCAAGCAGGCGCTTAGCTTCTTCGACACGAAGCGAGCCTGGCTCGATCCCTACTCATCCCTCCCATTTGGTCATTGGCGGTTGACTTGACTTGTTCTCTCCGCTCTCTGTTTTCTGTCTGTTTATGCTTTTTCTGCACACAATATATGCGCGCAATTATCGAATGTATATGCAAGAATCCGCCTTTCCTTCTTTCTCTTCGTTTTTCTAGGCCTATGATGGCAGTGCAGGGGATTAGTACTAGGCTTAGTTTTTTTGATTGGACGAGGATTACGCGGGTAGTACTAGACTTATTTTAGAGGACGAAGAACCTCCTAAGCATAAGATGAACTATGATCCCGCAGCCACTATGAGCTCCGACTCTTGCTCGACGGTCCCGCTGCGCGTAGTGCTCACGGATGCCGGGGCAGTGATGCCTCGGCGAGCTACGGCCGGGTCGGTGGGCTACGACCTAGCCACGTGCGAAGACCGCACTGTGGAGCCTTTGACACGGCCATCATTCGCACCGGCCTCCGGGTGATGCTGCCGCCGGGCACCTATGGTCGGATAGCGAGCCGGTCCAGTTGGGCCAACCGAGGCCTAAATGTGCAGGGTGGCGTGGTTGACCCGGACTATACCGGGGAACTCCGCGTGATCCTGCACAACACGTCAGATGAGAAAGTTCATCTGTCTGTCCAGCGCTGCGTCACGCCCCGGTAGAGTCGGTCGAGCTCGCGAGGGCCAGCTGCCGGGGTGTGGCACCGACAACCGGAGGGTGGCGGTTCGCGATGGCAGCACTAACATGTGATGCTGGTCACGCCCGGAGCCCGTCGTCGGTGGTGGGTGGCGGCTTGTCACTTTGATTATGCTCGTGATTTAACCACTGTGTGTATAAGCAAATGCAATTGGTTCTTTTGGTACAATTAAGTGGATGGGAACGGACAGAAGAAGAAGAAGCGAGTGCGTTCGACAGCAGCAAAGTCGACTCGAGCTAAGAAATCTCGTCGTCGAGGTCAGACGGGGTTTGGTATTGTTAATTGGGTAATAAATCATCTCCCAGGGGAGCTTCATTTGCCGGGGGTTACCAATTCTGCGGCCCCGGACCAGATTGAGAGAACGTTTAGCGCGGGGCGATACTGGGAAGAATCGGCTCGATAAATTGTGTCTCTTACACGACCTGGCATACGAGAAGCACTCGGACGTGCAGAGCGTTCAAAGGCCGATCAACAACTCGAAGCAGGAGCTCGAGAGATTGCTGCGGATCCTACAACTAAGTGGGGGGAACGTTTGGCCGCAAAACTGGTATCCCGTGTTATGAACGTAAAACAGCGTTTGGGTGATGGACAGCGTACATTCGACTTGCGATTTGCTCATGACTCGACGTTTATCGTCGCAGGTCCTTCGAATTCGGAAAGACTGAATGGGTGCTTCGACTGGTAAGGGAGCGCTTGGGTCTGTTTCGAGTAGTACCAAGGCGTCTAATTTGGTGTCACGGACAGAGTTACATTCGTCTGAGGAAAAACGAGTTCGAGAATGTTGGACATTGGGTGGAAGTGGCGAATGTCACTTCGTACAGGGATTCCCCGATCAGTTGTTGGCTAGATTCAAGCCGCACGATTTAGTCGTTGATGATTGCAGGGTGAAGTTGCAACAGCGCTTTTACCGCTGTATTCACCAAATTGGCTCATCATACGCCATTGACTTGTCTTTATTTGTGCCAAAATTTGTTTGACCCTGCGGATCCTGAGGCAAGAAAAAAGAAGTTTATCGACGAGTTATATCTGTTTAAGCCGAAATGTTAGGATCGTAGCGCCGTTGAACATTTGGTCGGCAGATGTACCCCGAGCTAGTAGATTTCTGGTGCAGGCTTATGACGACGCGACGGGTGACAAGGCCTTCAGCTATCTCTTCATAGACTTACGACAGACACGCCGGATATGATACGCATACGGACGAATGTCTTTCCGAGTGACACTCACCAGGTTGTTTATATGCGTCCGGAGACTATCAAGGAGGAGGACAAGTTTTGAGGAAGCGCTACAGCTTATGGGGTGAGATTAGTTTCTTTGTGTTTATTCCGTCAAACGATCGTAGTTATCCGACCAATTCTGCGCACGAGTTTCGGGTGCGGCTAACTACACCATTGAATCTAGCGCCGGCTGGGAAGTATGAAGTGGCTTTGGTGGATTTGCTATGTAACAGCCGCCGGCGGAAACTTCCTCGCGGAACTTCGAGAAGAGGTGAAGGTGATATATTATTGCAACATCGAGAAAATTATCGAGAAAACAGATGAAGTCTTCTTGGGTAAGGTCTGGCAGGCCGATGATTTGGAGGTACACTTGTCGTGGACGCCGGCTACTAAAGCATATGTTTGGTATTTGCGAAATTCCGGCAGCCGACGTATGGGCATTGAACTGCCAAGGAGTTTTTTGACATGCTTTGGTTTCAGTACGTGGGGTTTGACAGCTCACGACGACGCACCCAACCGCGGATGCGGCGGTGAATCCTGGACGAACATAACGAATGCAATGGACGAGGCAGGTATATTAGATTCGAATTGGTACGATTTTCGTGCTGTCTTGGAACCTGGTTTCGCCGTCTGGATGAAGAGTACGCAGGTAATACGGCCTGCGGGGATACGTTAAAGGAGGTGGTTGAGTATTGGAGGAAAA